>PNEQ01046001.1:0-15315 GCA_003012365.1 Medauroidea extradentata
TGTATATCTCGACGGGTTCGATAGATATCGAGGATTTATCTAAAACAAGTTCAAGGTCTTTTCACCACTTAAGAGAGTAAATTTCGAAAAACCCTTGAATCACGTTTTAGAATACTTTATTGGTATCTCGTGGACGTAAAAAACACAACATTAGCCCGCTGGGTTCAAGATATATAGACGATTAATTGAAAACGCTTTTAATCACTTTTTACCACTTTTCACGTCCTTAGGTGGCGAATTTCGAAAATTCCTGAAATTACTTTTTAGGTATTTGAGTAAGCATCAATCCTAAACAAAAACCACGTCTCTATATATAAAACAATGGGATCGATATATATCGAATGTGAGTCGAAAACTCATATTACCCCATTTTTAACCAGTTTAGGGCCGAATTCGGAAAATATATTTTAAATGGTACTTGGAATTCTTACAAAAGCACCAATTTAAAGCAAAGAGTACTTCGATATCTCGATTGATTCTATAGATATGGAAGGATAATCGAAAACACATTTCACGTATTTTCACCCCTTTAAATAAAGAATTTCGAAACGATTTTGAGTCCTGCCATAGACATTTGTAAAAGTAACCAATTAAAGTTAAAATCACGACGATAGCCAATTGTGTTTCAAAGATAAAGACGATTCATTAAAAACACATTTTGCCCATTTTTACTGTCTGGGGGTCGAATTTAAAAAAAAAAACCTAAAACTACTTTTTGGGTATTTACGTAAGCAATATTTTGAAGTGAATATCAACTCTCTATCCCGAAGGGTTCGATAGATATCAATAGTTGATTGGAAACACATTTAACGTCTTTTCAGCCCCTTAAAAGTTGAACTACGAAAAATCCTTAAATTGGCTAATATGCATTTTTACGAGTATCCTATTAAAGTAAAAATCACGATGATAGGCCGTCGGGTTCGAGCTCTATCGACGTTTCTTCGGAAACACATTTCCCCCCTTTTCACCCCCTTAGAGGTCGAATTTAGAAAAATCCCTTCTTAGTGCTCGCCTACGACCTGAAGGGAACCCTCACAAAAAATTTCACGATTCTAGGTCCAGTGGTTTGGGCTGCAGTTTGATATGTCAGTCAGTCAGTCAGTCAGTCAATCAGTCACCTTTCATTTATATATATATATATATATATATATATATATATATATATATATATTATATATATATGACCTGATTACGGTACTCGCAAGTATAGTCTACAAAACTAACACAACTTCATAAAAATATAAAATTATGATTTTATCGCACTTGAACAAAGTTCAACCCATCTCAGAGCATTAGCACTAGCAAAGATAGGGATTTACAAGTTAAATTATGTTCGGTAGGGCCCTCATTGACCTTTTGGTTCATCTGGGTGCAGCCTAATCGCTACAGGATACTTAACACGTGAAAACTGTGAGAAAATATGTATTTTCATTTAAAAAAACACTGTTTTATTCGTATAGAAATTGTTTCCTCTTATCAATGCAGAAAATGGTTTATGTTCGAAAGCGATATCGTGAGAAATGACTGGGCATGTCGAATATAATTTAACATTGTCGTCCTATACTTTATCGCACCAGAGACCGAGGTAGGCAACGGCCCTAAGTACACATACGTTGGCATATGTATTGCTACTGAAATGAATAGTTAGTATTTGAATAGTTATCGCAGCCGCACTCGTATAAAACATTGTGAATGTATGCTGACGGTGTGATGGTGGAAGAAGGCCGGAGAAGTACTGCGAATTAACAGCCCTGATGGATGTGCGCAGCCCATTACAGCCCGCAGCGCTCCTTCGCAGCCAGCGGAAGCAAGTAACTTGGCAGATTCATCACGCCTTACGAACCACGTCCGTGCTAATAGCCTTTCACGGGCCCGCGATTATTCACGGTGAACGGGGCGGGAAGAAAGCGACGTGGCAGATCCCTGCCCTGACACACTCGCCTTCCCCCAACATGACTAGTGGATGCGTTTAAGCTTCGCCAATGCGAACGTGAGAACTCAGCTGTACTGAAAATTCTCAAGCAGGCCTTATTTTTTGTTGACAATTGCCAGTAAAGCACTCAATACATTCCAAATATTCAGGACACAAAATAAATACCTTCCAGAATATTTCAATGGTTTAAAGTCACGCACTAGCGTGTAAGATAAGATAAGCAATTTAAAGTAAACATTACATCAATTACGTGGCACAAGTGCATCTAATGTCGCACTGCCGCTACGCGTCAAGCACTGAAATAGCGTGCATACTTTCCGTACATCCGATTATAGTATGAAATATTTTTGGCGGCAAATCTGTAGCTATGTTCAATTCAGTGCTACAACCGACTTTCAAATATATCCTATTGTGACATTTTGAAATACAGCAGCCGAAAATATTTTTTGATATGTTGAATGGCTCCGCAAAATCTCTTATGTACGTTGTGCCTCGGCATTAGCATACCACGCTCGTCTGAAGTGTACTTATTTTTCGTACATTTTCGAAAGTTGGTATAGTGAGAGCACGCGAAAAGTTTCGTAAACATGTTTCCAACACACTACAACATATTCAAAAGATATGCGGGCGACTTAGGCAGTTCCGACGGGTATTTATGCCTATCTAGATATTTAGTATTCTGGTTTTAAGGAAATTTATACCGTCCGCTTTAGTAACATGGCTATATTTATATTGACATGATGAGGAAGGATAAAAGAGCACATGAAAGACCATCGTAAGTGGTCACTTTACCAAGAATATCATACCGCTACGAAAATTCTGAATTACTTTATATATATAATATATGTATACATACATACATATCACATATATAAACATCTGACCGTGCTTACATTCTTCTCAGACATCTGTAACTTTTCACAGTACATCCTAGCATGTTCCATTAATGAGCGTCTTTATCTAACAGCTCAGCTGGAACAGGTAGTTATATTTACAATCCGCTGTGCGAGTTTTGCGTGTTCCCAGCGTAGTTTTACATTCGCTCACTCATGCAGTCAGTCCATACACTGTTTCATGAATGTAATGCATTGCCTTTAGTATCTAATATGGTATTTGCACTATTATTCGTGTCTACTAAGTAATCAAATAAGCTGATCAGATACTGTGTACGGATCTACGAAGATTCTGTACTGGAACTATAATCCCATATTGTCGCCTATCTCCTTTCGAAGAAAATACCAGAGCTGCTCTTAGGCAGCCGCCTTGGGAAGTATTCCTCGTGTTCAAGACACTGAAGTACAAAACCTATGCGGGTGGCAAGCCTATGCATCATTTTGCCCGTTGCGTAAAATCGTCGTATTTTCTTTACCATGAAACAATATCTTCACTTGGCTAGCAAACGGAGTGCAACGATTTGGTATAAAGCATTTGATTCAAGAGAGACTTGTTTTCAGATGTGCCCCAATACGATAATCATTTTTAAAAAAGTTTCTAACCTAAAGACAAATTTAATGTTACCGTTTTAACTCAAAGATTAATGAGCATGAAAATGGTTGAAAATAGACTATTTATTCTGTTTTAACAGCTGAATTTACAACACACTAATTTCAGAATTGTTTATATACAAGCATCAAACCTCTTTTTTTTCTTATTAGCTTGACATTAAAATGTAGAATCGCCACTTGGGTAACATTCAGGCGAGTCATTGGTGGCAATTCCGTACAATAGCTGAGCACCTTGGGCACAGACGACTAAGATACCTTGGCACACACGGTATATATACTAGTGGTGCTAAGCGAACGGTTTGCGCGTAACCCCTTTTGTGTTCTCGATGCAGGGAATGTTTATACGCCACAATAGTTTTACAACAGCTAAAGATCAACGTAAAATGACAACATCATTCACAGAATATTTCGTTAATGCCCAGTAGGTTTTATTAATTTCTTTCCTCTTAAAACGTCGATTTATAAGGGTGGATATTTCACTTACGAGTTTTTGTACGACATCGTTCGTATGTAATGTTTTCTACCCCATTTTAGATAGAATATCACCTCACGGCACTTGTACTTGTTGAGGCAGCCTCGTGAACTTATTGAAGTTTGTAATGATTGTCCACCATAACCTGTGCAGTGAGAATATCAGAACACTTGTACGCAGTATTTTCTTTAAAATGTTGGTATGTACCTACCAATGTCTCAACCACTTGGGTGTTTTTATTGATTTTCAAAGATGTAATACACATAGGCCCTACATAACACACGCCACCTTCATAGAATACTTTAATGAGAACTGTTCAAGAGGAATACCATGTGAAGGTGCACTTAGTTGCCTGCCACGTACGCAACTCGCGTTACAAGGTGGTTTTACGACTGCGGTTTGCTTGCTTTGTGTGTGAATGCGGGTTACGCGATGTAACAGTACATGTACGGAGAAATGGCAGACCTGCATCTCGTTTATAGCGCTGTTGGTGGTAACGAAAGAGGAGCTCAGTGTCAGTTTTCGCAGACATTTCCAACTAACACTGTCCAGGCCATCTAATGTTTTCGTCTGTGTACAGACGGTTACACGAGACTGGAACATTTATAGCGAACAGGTCTGACACCGGCGTGAGACGCAATGGCAGAACAGACAGGTTTGAGAAGGGCGTATTGGAACGGTCATCGAATTGCATAAAGTAGCACACGTGGAATCGTATGCATAATGCATGCAAGCCACCAAAGTGTGTGGAGGGTTCTGCATGAACAACAGCTACACCCGTTTCATCGCGAAATGGCGCACGTATTACAACCAGCCGACTTTCAGCCACGAGTCGATTTCGCTCTCTGGTATCTACATCAATGCTCAGAAGAACCTGGCTTTCCTCGCAGAATTTTGTGGGCCGAAGAGGCTTCTTTTACGTGTGATGGCGTTCAACAACTGAAACAGTCACGTAAAAATACCCAAGTGTTAGTCACATATTGGTAGGAACATGCCACCCCATTTTTGTTCTCGATGTAGGGAACGTTTGTACTCCACAATAGTTGTGCAACAGATGAAGATCAACGTTAAGTAACAAAAAAAATCATTCACAGAATCTTTCGTTAATGCCCAGTACGTTTTATTACTTTCTTTCCTTTTAAAACGTCGATTTGTATAGGTGGACACTTCCCTTACGTTTTTTACGACATTTTCCGCATTTAATGTTTTCCACCCCATTTTGCATATAGAATCACCTAAGGAATTTGTTTTTGTTGAGGCAGCCTCGTGAACTTATTGAAGTGTGGATAATGTTGTTTACAGTGATTGTCCACCACAACCTGTGCAGTGAGCACATCTAAACACATGTACGCAGTATTGCCTATGCTCTCCTGCCACTCTATCGCTGCAGTCAAAGCTTCGCGTGCATTTTTAACGACAATGTCTCCTAAAGAGTTGCAATAAGAGGACAATTTTTTATATAAAGCTCACATTACTTAATAAAACATCTTTAAATGTTCCAATATCCCGACGTTACGAAAGTTGAATCCAATTGGAGGATGGTCATCCTTGCTATTTTAGTAACGGTTGAAGGTATCAACCAGCATAAATCAACGTTTAGAGCATTTTCGTTTTATATAATTCTGTTTCCCAGTTTTAATGGCATTAAAATTCGATATTCAAAAGCTCAGTACTCCCTAAATATTAAGCTTAGGTACTAAGTGTACTATATACATTTTCTATTTCTTTTTAATATGCTGCCAACGTCTTTAATGTAACTTCAAATGCGTCTCGCGTTGCATGTCAAAACATAGTTCAGAGTCCTGTAGCATTCCTATAAATGTACACTACAGTAGACGTTTACTACTATTTCAAAACATACAACTTCATATCGAAGAATTTACGATTTCACTATTCCCTCTACTGCACTTTTTTTTCTACTGATCTCTTCACTGCGTCTCTCCATATAATTCAAGAACATCCTGTGTGTATATATGTGTGTATATATGTGTGTATATATATATATGTGTATATATATATGTGTATGTGTATATATATATATATATATATATATATATATATATATATATATATGATGTTATTGGACAACACCGACAAACTTCGGCAGGTGATTCATTACGTAAAAAAACAAGCAAAAACTGTATTTGAATTTTTCGCCTAAACTTAATATTAAAGCAGTAACGAGTCTCTGAATATCAAAATTTACAATCGTATTTCCCAAAAATATCGGAAACTAAATTACATAGAAAAATATTTTCAGTACTGCTTCAAATTAACTGCAAACACAACTTGATACCTTCCATTCTTATGAAAATAATAGGGGTGGCTACCTTCCAATTGCATACAACTTTTTTACTGTCAGGATTTTCGAACATTTGAATATTGTTTATTGAAATGAGACCGGTGTAAGAAAAAAGATCCTCGTGTTGCAACTGTCTAGGCCATAATGTTTACGCTCAAAACATACTTGAATATTCGTGCAGACATACAGAGCCTAAAACATAGGCAATCCGGCGAATATCCATGTGATGTATGCAGCGTATACACAACGGTGGACATTCACTGTAACAATAAGTACAATACTATTAAAGTCGCGTATCAGTTTGTTCCTATCATTCTGCGTACATATTGTAGCAGTTGTACACCGAAATGGTAGGTTCCAGGCAGCTGAAACATGCGTAAATGGCATTGTGTTCGTCATGATGATAATAAACCAAGCACGAATAACTTAAGTGTTCTAAGTTGAGTGTACGGCGATGCACCGTATTAGATAGCCATTTTATTTTGACGCCCAACTTCAATTTTAATTACTACCAAACTAGAATAAATTAATGTCCTCAACGGAGAAAAGTCGCAATGCTATTGTATTAAGAGTTTACCCAGGCTAACTCTGCTGTGGCGACCACAACTGAATGTTTATGCCTTGTCGGGATTCCTTCGCAACACCTAGCTCGTATCTCGCCCTGACCTACCATCCCGTATTTTCTTATTAAAAGAAAAACTTTGGATTATGAATGAAAGTCAAGTTTAAGAAATAAAAGAGAACACGAGTCAAGCTTTAAGTGGAACGGAAGTCGGCCAAACAAGGCTAAAATTTCAAAATGGCTGTTCTGGTGAATCCCACAAAGAGAGGAACGGAACTCCATGACAAGAGGTAGCTAACGCGTTCGTTGCTTCTAGATAATAATACATTTTAGGTTTGAGTCCTGAGTCACCAATGGGTAAGCGTAGTTTGTACCTTTGCCCTTTTCTTGAATAAAGCGAGGACATTAAAATGAGAAATCATTACATCACTTTGACACTCTCACTTTACTCAGTAAGTACTTCCTTAGTAATGATTGAAATGGGCCCTCGTCTCACAAGTAGAAACGTAAAAAAAAATAAAAAATAAAAAAATAAAAAAAAATAAAAAAAATAAAAAAAACGCGGATTCACTGGCCTGCAAACTAGACTCTAAGAATATATGTTTACTACAGCAGACAACAGCTGTTCAATGGCCACTCGCTGATACAGCGGTAGGTACTACTTGAGCGGACCTGTATTAAGTTTCTTCTTTATTACTGGGTCGACGTCCTCTAGGTTAAGTCTTAGGCCAGTGATACGAACTTAAGGGCGCGGTCTACCGCAATTATCATTGCCATTTTTTTAAATTTTTTATTTGTACCAGATATTTTTTTTCTTATTTTAGACACAACATGTGACTAAATTTGGCTCTTATGAAATTTTTTTATCTCTCATAGTTTTCGCCTAATGGCTTGTTAAAGTCATATTTTGCACGATTCCGTTTTAACGACTACACTAAAATCAACTGATATACCAAACTAAAAAGTCACAGTGTATAAAGACATTACAGGCTACAATGACATGCTCATAAGATTAAAGAATAAAAATAAAAATGCTGAAACTGAAAATAAAAATTTTAAAAGTTCAATATTATTTTTAATACAAATCATTTTTATTATTTAATTTTATGAGCATGTCATTGTAGCCTGCAATGTCTTTATCCACTGTGATTTTTTTTTTTAGTTTGGTATATCAGTTGGTTTTAGTGTAGTCGTTAAAACGGAAACATGCAAAATATGACTTTAACAAGCCATTACGCGAAAAATATAAGAGATAAAAAAATTTCATAAAAGTCAAATTTAGTCTCATTTTGTGTCGAAAACAAGAAAATGAATATCTGGTACAAATACAAAATAAAATAATGATGATGAAAATTGCGGGCCATTAAAGTAGCGTGAATTCTAAACTGTGCCCATCTCCCTACACATAAGGGATCATCGTACTTTCTCTGTGGCTCATAGCACGGCAGAAAGCAGTATGGCCGACGACTGAGTTACGGACACGCGCCTCACCCCACCAACTCACGCATGGCAACGCAACACTAACAACATAGCACTGCGGGCCCAGCAGTCACTCTGCGTAACTAACGAGCCCCAATTTGAAGAACAGTCACCGAATGATTACCCACCCGGGCTCAAGAGAGGGGAGGGGGTTAGAGGGTGGGGCTTTCTCTCTCGCATCACCGCCGACAGGGACACACGCGTGCATTTTATTTTTTTTTGTACCGCCAGCCGAGGCTGCCGCGAAGGTTCGAACCAATGAACCGCGAATCGACGAGGCGGGGTGGTGCGCAGCGATGCGGCTCGCCACCCTGGCAACAAATCAACAGTCGCTAATGAGCGCTGACACTGACACAAAGCCGATAGCCGGCAGTGGCAGCGCGACCTCTGAACAGACACCCGCTTGCCCCTGCGCGGGCTGACAGCGGCAACCCGCCCGACACTCCCTCTGCCACCGCGCGTGGAACTCGCAGCAGGGACATGGCAAAAAAATTTAATCCCGGAAGAGCAAGTGCGACCGGCCTGCTCGATGCAGATAGTGCCGCCGGCGTGTACAAGATGGCAGCAGGCGTAACACGCGTTACCTTTGCCCTCTTCTCTAGCTTCTACGGCTTGTATATATGTGTGCCGGTCATGTAATCGCATTGCCATATTGTCATCGGCCATTACCAGGAAACAAAAAAAAAAAAAAAAGTCAGAGACATCGACCTATAGAAAACACAAATTAAGCCTGACCCAGTGATTTACGAACAAAAATAAAACAAACGTTCAATGTGTTATCATATTTAATTTTAAAACATGCTAAGTAAAATTTAACACGAATACCGAGATAACTACATATAATAATTTCGCTAAACCTGCCCTTATTTAGCAATATATTTATTAACCATAAAGCTTACGATATTCGCTTTTAAAGTAATTATTTAGAACTCGGAATAATATACATACTATTTCCCATTCAGAAATTTACTTTATTTGTTCGTTTAACCGAGTTTATGGGAAATCTCTTACACAGCATGAATCATATAATTACTTTCACAATAAAAAGTGTTTAATATCAAAAACTTACAAGCTACAAAATAATACCACAAAAAAATCTCGGATTGCCTCAGTGCCACAGTTCCGACTAACCTTAGACAGTGGTACGTGCCGAAATATTTTGCAGCAAGGTACAATAAATATGTCGCAAATATTTACAGTGGATTAAGTTTTTACTGCCTATAACAACAAATGAATCTACCAACTACCACCCCTTCGCTGCTACTTATTACATTTGTTCCCAGTGAACATAAGTCCGAACCTAATGCCGTTTTTTACGAGTTTTCTTGAAGCAAGTCCATCTGTTTACCACCGTGGCATTAGGTTTCTCATCTATCTCCTTTCAAGTTTCATGTCACGTTTCAGTGTGATTTATCAACAGACGTGGCACTACTACATATGGCGGTCAGTACAAACGAATGTTAACTCCACACTTATTGTTCAATGGCCGTATTCAGGTTCATCAGGAACGCCTCACAAGTATCTGAATACCTTCGCAGTGACGTATACTAGAAATATTTGTAAATTACTTTGGCCTACGCTCTCCCCCCCCCCCCCGTAATATAATGGTCATTCGCCAATAAAGCAACGGTAATGATGAATTTGTAGGCTTATAAACTGTTTCCTACTCACTAAAAGTCAGTTCATATTTTATAATCAATAACATAGTAATGTGTTAATGTATCAAAACACAATTTGTACGGTCAGAAATCACAATAATTATATGTTGCATGGATTCAGACAATTTCTGAACGAATCATTTCTATAAGCTGTAATTACAACTATGAATGGTGACGTTACGTGACCAGACGTTAAAGATGCTCATCGCTGGATATTAAGTTCGTTCCTAAATTAATACGAATCAATTTTTTTTTCTATTCGTGAGCTATCTTGCATTTAATTTTTCAGAAAACATGTATTCTGATTATTTACTTTACCCGGCCATTCTTTGAAACAATTTTGAAATATCAAGTTGAGGAAGCACTCTACGAATATAATTTATGACCATACTTGCGTAAATATCCTACTTTGCTATGCAAAACCCATGGTTGTCTTTAACAGTAAACGCATCCCAAAAATTCATAAGAAGTGATGTTGACAGCATTGGATATTTTTAAATAAACTATATTTGATTTTTTATAAGTTACATTGGCCGAGAGGAAGTCATTAATATCTATGCTGCATGATTTCTCGCGACGTTTCGTCATGCCTTGCCTATGTTTTTACAAAACAAACACAAGACGAATAAGAATAATAATGCTATAAAGATAGGATGAAACGAAATTACAAAGAACATTACTAACGTTACAGAAAATGGTGTTCAATTTATGTTTGCAGTGTTTACCTGTAAAAACGAAAGCACAATTTTGTTTACCTGGACTTTCAGTGCCCCAATCTCATTTTTTCTTCTCCAAATAAACCACACGATTCAATTGAATATCATTTTCCACTTCTTCCACCAAGGTGGTCGTACTATGAATACCTAAAAGAAACTGTAAATCATAATGTGTATACACCCTAATGACAGAAATGTTATTGTTAAGCACAAATATAATAAGGTAAAATGAAACCAATGAACTTATTCAAGCTAAAATACCAAACATTTTCTCTCGCGTCAAATAGATACAGGCAAGACGATAGTGAAAAACACATAATTTACAACGTCGTCGCATTTATGTTGGCCTGCAACAAAGTATCTATCCAAAAATAAAGTCCTCCGAGTAAAATTCCGTTAAGCCAACACATCATAATGTTCGTGTCCTATTACACGTCTTAAGGCGGCCGCCTACATCGCGTTCCAAATTAGTAACAAAATATTCTACGTGTGCCCATTGTGCCAACGTACGAAAAGAAAACAAACTCCAGCCAAGGTCGAACCCTCATTGTTGAGACGCCACGCTCATTAAAAACACTGATTCTAAGCCCTCCAACATGGCTAAAAACAGCCTTTTCAGACTGCCGTACTTCAAAACGTACTAACCGGATGAATGTGAAACTCAGATTGCTACCTGCACTGAACTTAACTTAGTTGCAGACTTTCCACCAATAAAATTATATGATCATCTCTTAATGCCTCATAGTAATAACCGATCGGCGGGAAGCTTGCACGCTAGTTCAGCGCGTGGCTCGTTGAGGCGACGCGGCATTTGAAGCGCGCTTCAAGGTCGACCTTACTGCTCCGTCACTTTTCAGCTTTTAACTCGCGGGTAGGCGGCGCCCTTAAGACAAAGACTCGTAAAAATCACCATTACAAAATTTTTAGCCAGCATAAATGCATGGTAAACACTTTATAAAATCTCATAGTAAGTTGTAGTGTTTTCACATAGTAACTTTGAGGAGTGATTACGTAAATATATTTCTGGAGACGTTTGTAGTATACACATATTTTAACTAGAATTACTTAAAAGCAATAAACAAACACATGTGTAGGCTTAACAAAATGTTACATAAGAGGATAGGTATGATTTAACTGCAATATTAATCTTTACCGCTGTGTAATTGTTTTCTAATTACAGTCATTAGGGGGCGTACCCTGCACGTACAGCTGGTAAATAGAGCACTTTTAAAGCCGAGCAAAGTTATTAATTTGTCTTTATATTTGGGCGAAACATGTTAGTACAAACAGTATCCCGTTACACACAAACATCGTTTGTGTTTATCATTTGTTAAAAAAAAAGTGTGACGCCGAAAGAAATATGTTGCCAAAGCCTGTCTGAAGACCTTAAAATGTATCCACTGCACCATAGATGGTCTATAACTAAATTAACCACAGCGCCAAAATCGGGAAAAATTTTACGTAAGGTAGTCGTGTGGTTTCAACTCACTGATTACGTTGCAAGAGCGAAAAAAAAAGTGAGTTATAAATCAAAATATTGTTGACACGAATAACAGTTCTGAAAATATAAGTTGTGTTATTAACAGGCATTAATTATTTATTTCATTCGGGTAACTATAACTTACCGTTAATTCAACCTAGTTAAAACACTGATGTTATATCATGAAAAGTCCTCTACAAGTTTATGAAAGTTGTTGTAGCATGCCATGTATTTTTTGTATATTAAACTGCTAAACGTACATTCAAACCACGCTTCTCTGTTGTTAAAAATACGGCAAGCTTATTAAAAATGTGGTTTTTGGGTCTCTCAAATGGACAACCAAAATCAGCTTGCTGTATGTGGAAGAATGTAAACCGGATCAGTAAACCACAAAAGTGGCAGGATTAGACTTCACGCCATACTTGCCACAAATAAAATTATAGGGTCACTGCGAGTCGATACTGTTCTCTTCATAAGTAGCAGAGTTGCCCTTATTGCTTCCAGAGGGTAAAAAATAGCTTCACGCGAGGATTTGTTTAAAGTGCAGGCGACATAATTTTACCTTAGCACTTATTCTATGACCGAATTAAAAAAAAAAAAAAAAAAAAAAAAAAAACTTACCGGTGTAAATACATTTGCCGTAAATTTACGTTCGTAGCGTCTAGTTGAAGATTAGTCTGAAAAAACTGAAAATTATTTTGGCTCGGCACATCACTATCAAAATCGCTTCGGGCAGTGCCAAAATAAAGCCGACTCCACTGCCAGCTTCCGAGTTTGAATTAGTTTCTGAAGTATTATGGGCGCATAGGTGCAAAATAACAGTTACAAAGTAACGACGTTTGGGCTTGCCATTTGTTTATAAAACCGAAGAACGTAATGTACGAAGTTAAACTAGAGAAGTTTGTTGCTCTGAAAGGGAAGCCATTTGTCGCTATTGGCGAACGGAAAAGGACGTTTTCCGCGCATAACCTCAGGTAAAGTTTCTTACGACTTTTGGGGAGCTATCCAAGGCAAGAAGTCGTCCACATGCAAAGTTTGATTCTTTCCAGCCTCCTTTCCGTCCTCAGTCCTTTCCTCTTTGATGGCACACACTGGCACATTGCTTTCTACGACCTTCGCAGATGCTAAAAACTGCCAACCGCCCAGAGATCGTCCGTGCTCCTATACAAAAAAAGCAAAATAACTATAAAAGATGCTTCTGGACAGATTAATCGTTTGTTATAACTATGCACTTACTCCCCTCCATCGACTGTATTTAAAACTGCCGCGTATAATTTAACATTTTATTATGTTTAAATATACACGCCCTGCATTTTTAATTTTCCATGTGATGTTTAACTCCCATTCCTGGAAATAACTGTGCAGTGCTACCAAGATTGTACCTCGTTACTTTTATTCATTTTAGGTTGGTACCTGACTAGGAAAACAAATTAAACATATTTTTAATTTTTTTTCGTTGCACTGTATGGTCTCTGGTCGTAAGGCCACGGCCTCCAATTCAAGCAGTTTATGCCTACATTAATTTTTAAAGTAGCAGATGTCCTTAAATTGTTACATAGACGGTGTTCAAAACTGTTTTCACTAGGCAACATAATGTTTAAAATAAAAATTATAATATTTTTGCATTTTAATGTCATAAAAGTTATTTTATTTACATGCGTAGCCAGAATGGAGGGTAAAAACGGCAAGGGTATAATCTTTAAGTAGTGTCGTGTAGCCCAACTTCTAGGAAGATGACATATGTAATCCTATCAAAATTTACCAAACATTTACCACGATACGTCTGGGAAAAACATTTAGACACATTATAACATCAGTAAAGCATCTCCACTTTGTTATTTACCAAAATAAAGTATGTGCCTGCACAGTAGTATAAATTGTAATTATAAATTTTGTAACAGATTGACTACAGAAATTATTTTAAAATGTTGCAAATGCTACTTTAGAAAACATTTTCCTTCCAAACTATTCATCTTCCGCGGCCGCGGATGTAAGCAGGAAGGGGTGTTTTTCTGGCTTCACGCCTGATAGAAATAAAATAATACGCACGTTTAAAACGTAATGCAACTTCATTGCAATCATATCAGAAATTTGTTAACAGTACAGGCATACTGCTGATCACAAGTCACTAGAATGTTCCATTCACTCTGGAATGGGTATACATACACATAAGTTAAGTTGGGAAAGTTCCTTCCCTCTTCTGAGGTAAGTAGATCCACAGCTGTTGTGAATGGCCCCGTAAAATAGTTCCAGTAATTATAGAGGGGGAAGTATGCATCAAAAGAAGACATACCGGTCCTATACACATAGGTCGTAAACGTAATATCTACCAAGTCATAGTGTTAGTTCATACGAGGAGCATGTCTTGCACACCGAGCTCTTTGGCACGTAACCAATACCTTGGCTTGCCCGTTCCCCTCACTCCAAATATGAATTAGTGAATATTCACTGATTCACGCTAATGGATGGAGCAGTTTCAACAAATTGAATCAGTGAGAAACCACTGTGAAATCGGTGACTATTCACTGATTCCAATAGGAGTGCCAACATTCCACAAGTAAATTAGTGAATGTCCACAGATTTTACAGTAATTTTTCACTAATTCAATACGTGAAAACTGTTCTTCGAAAAACAACTGGAAAAACAGTGAATACTCACTAATTCACTTGTGAAATGTTAGAACTCTTAAAGGAAATCAGTGTATACTCTCTAATTAAACAGTGACTATTTTCACGAATTCAAATTGTTGAAACTGCTCCATCCATCAGAGTGAGTAAGTGAATATTCACTAATTCAGATTTAGAGAGCTGATCTTAACACTTTTGACTTTTGGCTGTGAGGGGCATGTTAAAGCCGTGGTGTATGCAGCCCGCATACACGACGTCGTGTTCCATACCTGCGACGCAATCCGGCAACAACCAGGGATGTTCCAAAGTATGCGTTGAGTGTATGCGACGTAGAGTGGAGGGTTGCTTTGCAATGTACGGCGGTCACATAAAGCACCTGTTGTGACTAGTAGTTTAGGGACATAGTGTTCATGGACAGTAGGTGTAGTACTACATAACTCAGTAGATATTACGTTTACGACCTATGTGTATAGGACCTTTATACGGGACACCCTAGAGAAGGGGCTACAACAAAATGACAAAGGCAATCCAAAGACAATAAATAAGCCCCGTGAGCATGAACAAACGTTATATTGCCGACA
>PNEQ01046001.1:15415-43353 GCA_003012365.1 Medauroidea extradentata
TTTTTTTTTTTTTTTTTTTTTTTTTTTTTTTTTTTTTTTTTTTCAGAGACCAGCAAACTTGCGTCCACAATGTTAACTTGTGAAAAGAAAACACACTTCAGACTTCTTGTGAAAATGACTTCTTAAGATACCGCACATATTATAAGCATTATTTTTAAGCCCTCGACTTGGTTGAAATATGCTTTTCCAGACGATTGTTTCTCAAGGTAGATGTACCGGACTATTTTGAGATTGAGATATACAACTTCAGCTGACTTTGCTACAATGACAAGTTCATCAAAATTTTAGCGTCTACGCTTAGAGACCCACAGCAAAAATGTTACGGCGGGAACATCACACGTGCATTTACGACTTTGGGCATAGAGGCGATATCACAATACATGTGCCGGCCGGCGTCGCTCGCAGCACCTCACCTATTTTCGCCTCACACTAACACACCCTTACTAGGCGGCCGCCTAAATCATACCACATAGCTCCCCTAAAGGCCTCAAGAGCTAGTGTCACGTATTATGTTGGATTTGTCTTAATTCCTACCCGATTAAAATTTTTCCAGTATTTAATTGAAAATATTTCAATACGAACGTAGCTAATTAATTTACCTTTAATTACGTACATTGTATTCGAAACACTAAATCACAACTATGAAATAATTAAGCTAATTTAAATTTTTAATATAAAAATTCTTTCTCACCAAATTATAAACACTAAATAACTCCCAGTACAGATTTCATCCAATAATACGCAACTAATCGTAATGTTTCTATAAATAAATATTTCCGGTTACTCGTTACGTGCTTAATTTATCAAACAAAAACTAATATTATTAACAAGTGAGGTGACGCAGCATCTTAAGGGTACAGTTTGCAGCAAATTTCATCGCCATATTTTTATTTTTGTGAAAGGTGTAATTTTTTTTCTTATTTTAAACAAAAATTGTGACTAAATTTTGCTCTTATTAAATTTTTTTCCCTCTCATAGTTTTTGCGTAATGACTCATGTACGTCACAATTTACATGTTACCCGTTTTATGTACGTGACAAAAACCAACTGACAAACCAAACAGAAAAAATCTACAGTGAATAACGATGTTGTAGACTAGAAGGGCTCATATATAAAAACAAAAGTTAAATAATATTTTTGAATAGAAAAACATTGCTGAAATTTGAAATTAAAATTGTAAAAATTCAAGAATGTTGCAAAAAAAGCAAAAAAAAAAAAAAACGTTTTTGCTTTTATATAGGAAGTGGAAGGAGGAGAAGTCCACGTCGTCGGCGATTAAGTCGGCAGGTCCCCTGGTGGCTGTCGACCCAGGGTCTCTTGGTCCCGTCGTCGCTCGAGCGAGACTCCCCGAGTCTTTCCTCAGTAGCCTCCACCAGTATTTGCGCCCACCAATTCTTGTGTCATTTTACAGTCCTTTGATTGGCCCCTTATGACTTGAGGAAGTGGAGCCATCCCTGCTGTATCTGCGATTTTCCCTTATTAAAAAGTCCCAATTATTTCCCCGACGTAATGGAATTTCAAGCAGCTGGGTGTTTACGCTGCTCCGCCGGTCGTCTACACTTCCGTGTTCCAAAACTTCCCTGGCTGCATTCTTCTGCTACACAGGCAATATCGGGTTGGGAAATCATAACACCACGCTACAGTAGGCTACCCGATTTGATATCAATTCGGAAAATTTATGTCATATTTAGTTTACTTTCCAAAGGAAAGATAGACTTATGGTTTCACTTTCCAGTCAGCGGATGTGTGACTGTTAGTATGTGTGTCTCCCAATAAAATCTTTTACGCTGTATATCCAATTCCATTAAAATAGGTATACATACCGTACTCACGAATTACATATAATATTTATAGTTTTCAGCCACGTTAGGTGCTTATTTTCAATATCATAGCATTTTTAAACTTCAAACGCTTCTCTGGAACCACTGTTCCGTATGAACCAATAGCTATAGTTTGCAGAGCTTCATTTAAACACTGAAAATGGAAGCGTACGTACTGTATGTTCGCCATTTTAGAATATAGCATCATACTAGTACATTCACATTTTATATCTTGGGAACTACTTGACCGATTATAAGGATAATAATCTGGCAGTTCAATGTCTAAGAGACATATTTTCAAAATGAAAGCCATATAAATATTTTAAGTTAATTTTAATAATTACGATACTAAGTGAAAATTTTCAAATAAACTTGGTCTGCAAAAATAATTAATTATACTTACTAAATACAATAAAACCTGCATGATTTTAACCATAAGCTAGTATTCCATGAAAGAATATTTTACGCAACACACTGCATTCTCTTAACGGCTGAGACACTTATTTTGAAAACTGGAGAAGGGTAGGGTAAGTAAAGGTATTTTATAAAAGATTTTTATTTATACCATAATGTAAACAATTTCCAACCATAGTTGGTACGAGAAAAATATCAACTACTAGTATCAAACCTACTAATACGCAGTATATTTAAGACAACATACTTTGTGGAATAATTTCCTTTCAGAAAATTATGCTTCTACATAATTTCTTGAAAACTAATTCAATGATTCACGCCAAAACACTAATTTTAAAAATTGTGGCCATACGAGTATTCAAGGATAGACTCAATGCATACCAATTGATTTAAATTATTTACTTGCTTGGTATTATAATATAACAAGTTACCGCTTCAACTATAACAAAGCATATCTTTTCGGCAGCAATTGTATAGGGTTGAATTATATTAATTAATAAATACTTTATTTTCACAACTAGAAAACTCAGAAGTGATTACTGCGAAATCTGGAACGTACGATTAATGTTGATGTTTCTGATATGACTAAACTCAGTGTCCATGAGTAACTAACCATATAAGCTTTAACGAAATAACTTGAAATAGTTGTACCTTCATAAATTGTATTGTTAACTTCTAGTATAATTTTTAGTAGTTTTATCGAACACAATTTAAGGCGCATTACAAAGAAAGTAAATTAATTATGGGAATTTACAATTAAGATCATCTAGCAGTTTATTCATGGGGTTTCAGGCAGCTGTAACACGATTCCTAAAAACTAATGTAAGTAAAAATGGGGGGGGAAATTTTCCTCTTACTTCAACGGGATTATAAACCGAGCTGCCGGAAACTCTGATGGATCAAAAGATTTGTCCTAGATCTCTTGAAAAATATTCAGCGTGTTGAAACGGCGGCCTATGAAGAGTTGATACCCACAGCTGGAGTGCTGGAGTGCATAGTTCCCAAATCCCACGTGAAGCCATAGAGCATGAAAGGGGAAAAGGCGGGCGTGCGGCGCTCGACGGTTTGCACGAGAATTCTGCCAAAATCGGCTTAGGGCGCGAATTATGAAGCGTGCGCGAGGATTAGACCGGCGAACAGCGAGTTTCAAACTTGATTTACGTCCGCGTTCGAAGTCAACCGTACGCTTTATGTTAAGTGAAAGTCCACTTTACTAGGCTTCGGACCAAACGCGTTAATTCAAGGGCAGAAATAGAAAAACACAAATTATGGAAGTGATTATTAACTTTTTCTTGGCATCAAAAGGAGACGCGTCAGCCGGCCAAGAAATATTCACATACTTGTATATAAACAGCAACTGCCGGACTTAACACTAAAGTTCAATCAGGCCGCTTTATACACTTAATTGCATGTTTTATGTGATATATTGCAGAAACACACTGAAGTTACTTATCAAACAAAGCATCATAATGTTTCAATAGAAATACGGTACTAACTCTGGCTCAGGACACCGATCAAGCCATTAAATAGTTTGGAGCTTTCTAAAAGCTGTACAGCAATGAAACTTTCACTGTGTACTAAAATTACAAAGCACAATCAAGAATGGATGGAAATACAAAGCAAACTATTGAATTTTTTAAGGAAAACTGAAAGAAATTATTTTTAAATAACTAAACACGTAATTGATTTTAAGTCATGTAAATGTTTTTAAGGAAATAGTAATACGCTGCGTAGCTATGAAAGCGCTCATAGCACCATGTTATTCTTCTAACAAACACACAAATTTGTTAACCACAAAGGACGCCACGAAGTTTCTCACAAATAAAAGGCATCTCAAAAAGTCACATAACACTTTCTGCAAAAATCTTACAACTAATTTTTATTAAATTCAGTTTTATAACATCGCCTGCTTAATGCCACATCGTTGTTGTAGCAAAACTAACGTTCTTATGCATTAAGAACCAAACACAACAAACAAACAATTCTCTGGAACAGTTGATAATTCAACAGAGTACCTTCAATTAGTGATTTTACAGTAGAATTCCGGACTGGGTTGAACTTGGGAGCGAACCTGAAGTGAAAGTGGACTGAAATGTGATTGTGGTAAAATTCTCGATCCAGATTTACATGTAAAAATGGACTGAATCTGTGTCTAGAGCACGGACGTAGAATAACAGGTCTGGACACTCGCCTGGAAACTAGACCCCCTTGTTGTTTGGCTGCAATTCACAAAGTTACCGAGAGTGTTGTGCTATATTGGCGCTGCAGGCAGGGCGGTCGGGCTCAAACTCCACCCACTTCCTTCCCACAAAGATAAACAATTTATCAAAATGTATTTTTTATCAATTTATGAAATACTTCCTTTTTATATGGACTCATGAAATGGCTAAAATATAAATGCACAATTATTGCAAAACACTGAGAAATATGTGGTCTTTTCGAATTAACACTTAAATACGTCACACATAATTTACACGTTTAACGTACATTTATAAAAAATTACTTTCCAGATATTTAAGAACTTCCAAGTTCGATTCCGGGACGAAATTCTTGCTTCCCCCCCTTTCCCTGTTTTCAGTAATTCAATAAGATCACACGATAATTAACTAGCTTTACACTGCTGAGTTTTACATATAGGCTACAATCTACTCATAACTTATTAATTTAACAATGGTGGCTGGTCATTGGCGTAGTTAAGCGCAACCCCAACGGATCACTTTTAATACGAGAGTAAAAAGTTGCGTAGGAAAACAAGTTGCACACCGAGAAAATTTAATAAATAGAAAATAATAAAGTAATTGTTTTTAAATTGCGATTGACATCTGTCTGCGCCTTAAAAAAATAATTGGGCTCATAATAGTTAACGTAATAAATGTTACCAACTTCACTTCTGGAGTTCCGTTCGTGAGCTGTTCTATGAAAATACTATGTATAATGATAAAACGTTTTCTGCATGAAACACTGCGTGTAAATACGTCAGGAAGAACATCATTTCATCATAATACCCACCTTCAGATTTCTGTCGCTGGTAAAGCCAACTTATTTACATCCAATTGGCACAGCGACGAAATTCACGTTTTTTTTTTTTTTATCAAATGGTTAGAACTCAAACGTTAGTCAGTAATTTATATTATCAGGATAAAAATTCACTCAGTAAGGCGAAAGACAGCACGCCAGTTTCATGTTTTGCACATTAAGGCGGCAAATCATGCGATACGCGTAAATATCCTACCTTTAATGCTTAAGGCTCGGTTTCAGTCGCCATGTTGAATTTTATTATTTTTCACTTTTTTGGAATTCTAAGAAGAAAAATGTTAAATATGCGATTATACCTCAAATTCTATTTACATTTCGCTACAGTACAGATCTTGCGATTTAGCTGAACTTATAATTACGCCGCAATTTGTGTGGCAAATTTTTTTGTATTCCGACAAATTGCGGCGTAATTATAAGTTAACAGCTAAATCTCAAGGTCTGTACACTACCGAAATGTAAATGTAATTTGAGGTATAGTCGCATATTTAACACTTTTCTTCTCAGAATTCCATAAAAGCGAAAAATAATAAAATTCAATATGGCGACTGAAACCGAGCCTTAAGCAGTTTAGGCAACATACATCCAAAAGCCATCCAGCTAGACAAGAGCTGGTTTGCACATTTGGGAAACAGAATCAATAAGTGCGACGCTGATTGGCACACAATGCCACGTCGCTTCTACGCATAATGCTGGAATAACACGGGCGCGACAGAGCGACGCAACAGAAGCGTTGCGACACTAAAAATTCCTATTATTGGGAACACTAGTTAGGCCGCCGCACGACAAATACTAGAAAAACAATGAATGTAAATAATTGATAGCCACTACATACTAATCACTAGGGATCGGAAAAATTCGAGGGTTCATTAACCTGTAGGCTAGCCTCCAATAAAATATGTAAACCCAAGTATATAACCGCTAACTGGCTATTCGCGGACACAGTAATACCACGTGACTGGACCTGCAATATGTTGCTTCTTTATTATTATCTCAGCATCTTCCAGGAGGATTAAAATGTAAGTCAAGAACCAATAACGAAAACGACACGAACTTAAAGTTGTTTAAAATCTATAGCGTGGTTCCCACTAATCACTAGTACGACATACACAGGTGTTTACAGTATTTCAGTTTATTTTCTTTCATTTATCTGTAATACATTTTAAATACCCACTGAATTCCGAAATGTGGAAATAAACGCACAACTACACGTCTGCTTACGATAACTAACGCAAATTTCTCTTAAAATAAATAAATCCAATTTACTACCAACTCACTAGTTTCACCCACGTTCGGGCGCAAAATTACGCTCCGACTCGAATAAAATCTATATAATTTCTATCCGGAATTCACATCGCATCCGCCATTTCTGTCGAGCTGACGTCACAGAAACCTCGGTGCTGATTGACGGACATCTTTTGTTCGTCATGTCGAGGCGGTTGTGTCGCTTCTACCGCGCCTATATGATTCAACCGTAAACTGCTAAACCAAAACGAAATGTTTACGTCGTCGTGCTATGAGACTAAGAAATTCTAACCCTATTATGTCTTCACCGACGGAAAATATGCAGCACATTTCACTAAAAAAAAAATCATTGGCTAGTATCGTATCTACATAGGAGGTTCCGAAAACTTTATTCGATCAACTCTACTGAGTAGACATTGCTCTAAATCCGAGCGAGTTCAGTCAATCGGCCCGCAAGTTCTACACATATTAAACTCAATTTCTTCACCGGATGTACTCAGATCCACCCTGCTAAGGAGCTGGGTAGGTAGCCGCCAGCAGACGATATACAGGAAAGCGCGTGTAAAAAGTAAACATAAACACAGACTTCCGCGTAGGTACACAAATGAAAATATGTTGAGAGGCTAGAGCCCACGATTTTTGGTGAAAAGAATTCTGCAACAGTTTGTTTCCATACCTTACGTGCACATCTGTAGGTCTGCTTCTTGATTATTGGCAGAATGTATAATTGTACAGGCGTGGCTTATTTGACTGAGCTAACAGGAACAAAGTTACTGTGACACCACACTTATAAACAGCCAGTCACTGACCACGAAGCAGAGCTGCATATGTGCACATATGGCATTGAAACAAATTGTTGCAGAATTCTTTTCACCAAAAATCATGGGCTCTATGTAAGGCACTTTGAGTACATGTTCACCAAAAAAGATGATGTCGGAATGTAGTATTTTTGTTGGACGAGAAGTCTGGAGTAGTTTATCAAGTAAAAATGTCGCTAGAAGAACGTAATTCAGGAATAGAATAAGTTATAAAATTATTAATTATTAGGCCTTATGGTCAACTTGACCTGATGCTGCAGCATTATCTGGAATATGCAGGATATCCAACTCGTCACCTACTTACAATCTGAGTCTTTTTATTATTTTTAATTTAAGTTTTACTAAGATTTTAAATATATTTGTTTACAGTAAACTCTCGAGCAATGCAAACAGCAGCGGTTGTGTGTCAGAGAACTTTCGCTTTGTAATCTCTTATTGCTACGGGCATAAGACTTCTTATGTGAAACAAATAATTATGTGAATGAAAACGTTATATTTAAATTGCAATTTAAAACCAAGTTTAAATAAGCAGAGCCAAGTCATTAGAAAGGATATATTTAACCATACCGTAGGTTTAGAAAACATAATCGCACATCAAAGAAGTAAGTATGGGTAATTAATGCATTTCTTCACTCCACTTCAAACCTAAACATGCAGTGTTTGGTACTGCAAACAAGTAAAACCCGCACACACAAGTTTGAATAAAGACCAATATTTTTTTACCACAGTCAGTTTCCTGTGACCAGACGATATTTGGCTTGAATAACGTCGCCGCTTGTGTCATGTTCATACGCTAAACCACGTGGAAAAAAGTTCAAATCACGCCATGCCGCTAACGTAAATTAAAAATGTATTAATTATGGAGAAAGTTTAGGCTCGTAATTAGCAACTGGTGACTATATACGTTTCACAAAACACCGAGTTTTCAGGAACGGAACTAAAAAGCCACCCGCGAATTAATTACTCGTAAACATTTTTATATGCTTGTCTAGCAATTTTTTTTGTTTGAAAGTTCATTAAATTTTTCATTTATATCACCTGACCCATGACGACCTTACTTCTGAATCTCTCTCCTAGTTACCAGCTCACCCAGACAGAAAAAAAAAAAAAAAAGTACAGTAGCTGTGCCATTTTGCATCGCAGTAGCACTTTTACTCTCCAAGTTATATACAATGAATTCTTTCATGTAAAAGGAATTTCGCAGCATTGGAATTATGACCTGCAATGGGATTTATACGTCGTTTCTGTTACGGGCAGAAACGCTACGCAGTAAAAATAATTTGCTAAACAGAACAGATAAGACTTTCACTCACACTAAGTGCAGGAAACTGACCACACTGCGGTAAGTAAATAAACAAACACCGAGTTTTGTTACTGATGATGATCGCAGCCTCCAGAAAACAATTATTTTCAGACTTTTCCGGGTTTTCTATGTAAAATGGAAATGTTCCGTCAGTGAATTACACAACTAGTTGACATGGAATGAAATACACTGTGCCATTAGTAAACGATTTTGTTCTAGATACAGGGCAAACTGCCCATATATAGAGATAAACCATTTCGAGGGATTCACAAAATTGGGAAATATCTGAGTTCACTAGGTCACCAACAGGGAGCAGGCGTTAAGTGACCAATGTATCATGCATAATGTATCATATATAAGATCACAATTAAAATATTTAATATATTTTTGTTACATTCTAAAAAATTGTTAGTAAATTTTCCACACGTGCGTATAGGAACATTAAGAAAGTAGGCATGGTATTATTGTTTCACAGACATCCATGGTAGCACTCCTAAACTTATTTATAAAACAATCCTATATATACTGAAGTTACCATATTTGTATTGTAACAACTGTCAAAATTTGCATATTTACAAGGCGGAAGTATGGTAACTGTCCCATACAGCGTTTAGGTTAATTACTTCCTAAACATTTTAGGAAATTTGTATACAGTGTACTGAAGTTCGAAGCCTTAGCATAACGAAGTAGGGTAGGATTACCATAATTTATAAAGGCTATAATGATTTGCAGGACCAGATTACTAACCGTAACACTTTCACTTGGTAGTTACGAATGACAGAGTTTCAACACCCTGCAATTATTTCAGTTCAACCTAGGGCACAAAAATAACTTTCACTTAGGTATTTACTCCTAACAATGCGAAAATCTCTGCAGCTGTTATTATTTGTGCAACTATCGACTGGAAAACCCAGTTTACACCGAAAAAAATAACAACAATGTTAATTATAAAATATTAGTTACAAAAATGTCATCAACAAATTCTAAGCTACTCTGTTTTATAGCAATGTTGATAGCAAAAGTGTTATTAACATTGCTGAAAACACCAATGTTATTAACAAAGTTGTAAGAGTGATGAACGGAAGTTAATAGCAATATTGATGACAAAATTGCCTACAGCATTGCTGATAACATTGCTAGTAACATTTGTTACCAACATCCTTTGGTCTACACCACCCTAGAACGGGTCGGGAAAATAATTTTATCAACAGTGTTGGTGACAAAGTTATTAATATGTTTCTAAAATTCATAAGTAACTTTTGTTGCTAGCAAATGTTTGTTTCCAACAAAATGTTGGTAACAAATGTTATTAACATGTTTTACAAATATAACAGAATGTTGGCAACAACGTTGACAACATGATTTCAACAATTTTAAAGAATTTTATAGTAACTTTGTTGATAACGCTTGTTATTAGCAATGTTATCGTTGGTGCAAACTAGGCGTACGCAAACTCATTCCAATACAGCGCAGGGCCCCTGGTTGCCTAACTATCAGGCAGTCACACTTCTCCGCAAAATCAAACCCGTAAGTTTGTTCTGTAAAAGGACGCCAACAAGAAAATTCTTTCAAAAGACACTTCTGTTGCATTTTGCCAGTGGTCGCCATCGACGACATTAACTCTAAGAGTCCAATGTACCAGACGTATATATGTTTACCAGTATTTAGGTATCGTCGACAACGATGTATTAGAAACGATTACACACAACTTTACAGTAGGAGACAAAACAGACGAAGGAATCCACCATGACTAGAGACACTGGAAAATCGTGAGAATATTTAACATAGTCTCCAATAAACTGTAGTATCTGGATCGTTACACGTGTGAACAGTTTTCTGGAAAATCACAAACGTTCTGTGTTAAAACTGTACAGTTCTAACTGGGTCTGTTTAAGAGGGACACAGCGCTTCGTATAAACAATAGCCAAAATCGGTTCAAAACCTTCAATGTTATACATAGCATGTTGGAGCCTAACAAACAAAAAAATTTTCCCGCGATTTACCAATGTCTCTGACCATGACCTTTGTTGCCTGGAGCGACTTCGGCAAACCGCAAGAAACTTAGAATCAGGATGGAATCAAACCCCTGCCCTTCCGAATGAGAGTCCAGCGTGTTACCACTGCGTCAACTTTCTCGGTGTGTACCGGATGTAATTCTCGCGTTTGAGGCGCGGTAAAAGGGGAGCGGTAAGGGCCATATTACCACGCTCAAGACTGCATTGCCTGTACACGTAGTGTGCTAAACTGACGTGCAGTGTTTCCATAGAGAACTTCTTTCTACTGATCGTTAAAGAGGTGATCATAATTTATTTTCGCGGATATATTTGTAGTAAAATAAATCGATGGTTCATATCTTACGAATTCCAACGGTATTTTTTGAGTAACACTAGTTCAGAAGAAAAACTACATTAGCAATTATAAGAGGCCCCAAAACCATGTTTCTAATAAATATACTAAATTTATAAAATAATTTATATATCGTAGGTAAAAGTACTGCGAATACATTTTAACAGTTTAGCGCAAAATTATACAGGCGTCACACGCTACAACACTGTGGATACAATTTCGCCGCTGCGCGGGGACTTTCTGATTGAGGTTATTAATAACTGCGATTTTAATTGTCTTTAACAGGTTGTATCACTTAGCTATACTTTTAATTTTTATATAATTCACTTCTGCCCATCAACAAAAATAAAAACAAAGAGTCCGACGTCAAAACACGGAATTTAACACATTTTCGATTTCTACTCATTGGTAGCTCCGTACATCTTGATACTTTTTTCTTGAAACATGTAACTTCTTATAATACTAAATAAAATTAACTACAGTATTTCTTAATTACATAAGTTGTTACAGTAACATAATTTGAGTGCGCGGTGGCCGACTGGTCAGACCAGTCGTCTCCCACCAAGGCGGGGTCGGTCCCCGTATTATCGCATGTGATGTCGCTGGTCCGCGGGTGTTCTTGGGTGTCTCCCGTTTCCCTCGCTCTTCTCATTCCATTGCAGGGCCTCATTTCATTAACATACTCTGCGGCAAGAGTTGCCTACGGGCGCCCAGTCGTGAATTTGAAGTTCGGGTGCAATACCCTCCCCATACCCTATTTATTTTATTACTGCATTAAAACAATTGGTTTCAAAGCATAAATTATAACTCTCGATGCCCTTAATGGTGTTCAAGTGCGATAAAATAATAATGTAATATTTTTACTAAATAGTGTTAATTTTGTAGACGATACTTGTAAGTAGTTTCCTCTTACGAAACAATTTTAGCTCACAAAGTTTTCGCATAGCGGTGCGTCAAAGTCAAAATTTGCTTGTTATGCTGCCATGCAAATAGTGAAAACCAACCGAACTACTTAAACAATATAATTCACTGTGAACTTGCATCACATGAGCTATGCAATAAAATATTAAAAACCCACAACGTATTATTTTAGATTTAAAAAAAAAATCACAAAATTACGGAAAAAGTTGCAATTCAGGAATTTTTTAAAAGTATAAAATAATTTACGGAATTATTTTTAATTTTTTTATTACGTAGCCCATGGAATGTTATTTCACTGTGAATTATTACATTTACGTAAGTCAATTGATTTTCACTATTTGTATGGCAGCAGAACACGCACATTTTGATTCTGACGCAATGTTATAAGAAAACTATCAGAGCTAAAAATGTTTTGTTCGAGGAAACTGCATTCGCAAGCACCGTCTACTATACCAACACTATTTCATATAAATCTAAAATTACGATTTTATCGCACTTAAATGCCCTTCAGAGCCCTAGACAGTAGACGCTAGATGTCGCGTTTGTAGTGCGGAAAACACAGGCCGTAAGAGCTAGACTGTTCTCGAGCGTCGACAGCCGCATAGCCTTTATGCACGCGACGCGAAAACGGCGTGTAGTGTTTACGTCGTTGGCTTTTTCCTATGGGACTCTGACTTTTTTATTTACGGAAAGTGCGTAGTAAAGCCCAACGCGTGATTCTCTATTTTTGTTTTACGATTCCAGTTGGTATTTTATACGTGACAGCAGTCTGAAGAAAGTCGTGTTTAACCATTATGAGGTGACCCTCAAACTCAAAAATAGATAAGCATAGTTTCACATGTTTTTTTCCCCCGCAGATAGAGATATGGAACACACGTCTAGTAGTATATCTGAAACTTTCTCCTAACATGTTGCAACAATGTGCATGAGCCAGCCGTATAGCGATCTTAACTTAGGCAATCTTCTACAAGGATTCGTTCGTCGTATTCGAGTTACGAGTGCTTGGTCAGGCGTTGTTCAGGGGCGCCAGTAAAAGCAGCAGATACCTCCGGCACGCGCCTCGCCCTCACCACACCCTGCCTCTGCCAGCGGCGATCCCGCGGGCACTTTACGAGCACGGAGCGAAGTTGGGCGGGAGTTTGAAGCACGGGGCGGGCGCCGCGTGACGCTAATGGGGCAGCCACTCACGTGCCCCGGCTGACAAGCGAGAGGAACCCCTCCCCTGGGTCGTTACGGCGGAACGTGGAGGGCGGGCCTGCGTCTATTCACCCCCTCCCCTTCCATCCTTCGTCGGTCGCGCCACATTACGCCACTGTCCGACGAAAATGAAAATCTGCATGCTATCCCCATCTACTACAAATACCTAGAGATTATGGTTTACCGTGGGAAAACTTGACTGTTGGCTGGGTTTCAACGTACGTTCAACTAACCAAAAGCTCACTGGCTTTTCCCTGTATGTGTAGCTGTTACACTATTTGACTGGGCCTATAAGAATCCTCATATTGTAACAATTGATGCATGTTATTGGTCTGTAGACAGCTACAGAGATTCAGACGTATATCACCCAATTATACACGTGTCGACAAACTAGAGCGTTTTGACGGGTATGTTGGCACAAAATCAAATCGCGATATACCATTGTCTCTAATGATGTTTTACCGCGGGAAAACGTGACTGTTTGCTGGAATTCAACACGTTCTTCTACCAGAAGATTACTGACTTTAGCTTGTACTTGGAGATGTTACCCTATTTGACTGAGCCAATAAGAATCCTGATATTGTAACATTTTATGCAGGTTACTGGTCTGCACAGCTACGTTGTGTCATAAGTATATCACCGAATCATGTACGTTGCAAGAAACTACGGCGTTTTCAAGGGTATATTGATACCGATTATTTTCGCGAGATACCGTCATTAGAGCAACGATTTTACGACGAAAAGATGTTTGCAACATTCGATTTCAATGCGTTATGTGCATATCTGCAGCTCTGCTACATCGTCTATGATGGGATGATTTTACTCTCACTTGCCTTGGCAACTTACAGATGTACAGAGTCACAATAACCTTATTATAGTTGCTGCAGTCAAATGAGAAACGTATCTGAACAAAAACACGCTGCCAGTAATCGTGAAGTAGAATTACTGATGTGCATGTGAGACAATGAAACAATGTGGGGCAAAAATATTTTCGCGAAAAAATCGTGGTCCTAACCACCATCTCTACCCAACGGAATGGCGTCGAGCCAGCTGTCACACACACGTATCATGCCGGAATCACAATGGCGCGACAGAAGCGGCACGAACTACGCGACGCGAATTACAAAAGATAGTCATCCAATCAGCATCGAGTCTTATAGACTTTTATAGTACTCCATCATATCGGGTGTATTTTCGAATGGTGCCGATTTAAATTCGTGGAGCTATGTCGTACCTCCGTAAGCCGATATGAACCCAATCTGCTGTTCTAATATTCACTGTAATAATAATTAAATATAACACTTCCCAAAAAAATAAACTTTTACGTTATATGAGAAAAAGTAAACTCACTGTCGTCAAATTTAGTAGTCTACATATTATTGAATTTTAAATAAAGTTTGGCCAATTTCGACCAAGTCTGGTATTTTGAAAAAAACTAACCACAAGCACCAAATACAAATCCAGTGTGTGTATGTCAAAGTGCGTTCCTCGTTGAGGCATGTACGGCGTGTATTTATGTATGTTTCATTGAGTATTACATAAATTTCTGGAGCAATCTCTAATTATCTTGCTGTCGACGAAACAGTCGTAACTGGAATTAAGGCTGTTAAGAACGTCTCCGAAATTAGTTCAATTAATTTACAAGAAAGTTGGTTAAATATAAATATAATAAATCATTGTTTATTACTAAATTAAAAAAACAGTACTATAAATAGCAGTTAAGAGAAACTAATGCTTCCTAGAAAATTTCAACACTCAGTTTTTACGAAGTAAACGTTGCTTCAGATAAATACGGTATGAGGGTAGGTCTTAAAATTATCATTTTTTACGATAGTTAGGTGGGTTCAGTATGGGTAAGACGATTCGTAATACCTGCCAAACTAGTAAATCAGTGCTGGAAAAGCATGCATTACTTTCTTGAAGAAAACTGTATACTGTTGGATTAAAATCATTTTGCAACACGAGTGCTACATTACTGACCCGCAGGATGTTAAGGTTTCAAGGGCGCGGTGTAGAGCAGTTTTCATCACCATGTTTTTATATTTGTACCAGATATGTTTTTCTTATTTTAGATACAAAATGTGACTAAATTTTGCTGTTATGAATTTTTTTATCTCGCATAGTTTTTGCGTAGTGGCTCGTTAAAGTCAAAATTTGCAAGTTTCCATTTTAAGGACTACACTTGAACCAACTGACATATTAAACTGAAAAAAAAAAAAATTGACAGTGGATAAAGACGTCGGTGGCTACTATTTCGCGTACTTAAAGAAAATAATAAAAACTATTTGTATTTTTAAAAAAAAATTGTGAAAATTAGAACAAAAATTTAAAAAATTGTATATTTTTTAAAATTCAATTATATTTTATTTTGTGTTTTAACATAGTTGAACTTGTAGCATACATCGTTATTCACAGTGAATTATTTCACTTTGGTAAGCGAGTTGGTTTTAGCGTCGTCATTAAAACGGAAACATGCAAATTTTGGCTTTAACGAGCCATTATGGAAATACTACGCGATATAAAACAAATTAATAAGAGCAAAATTTAGTGACAATTTGTGTCTAAAACAAGGAAAAAAATATCTGATACAAATACAAAAATAAAAACATTGTGACGAAAATTGCTATACACCGCACCCCTTAAGTGCGAAATAAGGGTTGCAACCTCTAACTTTTTTATGGAAGACAGTCGATAAGACATATTTGTATTTTATCCGCGGTATGTTATAATCTCCTTCTCTTACACTGTCACGGGTAGTGACAACCTTCCGGAGCATATTCAGGTAATACGTCGTATGAACATTTCTGCTAATGTTTAGATCAGGCATAGCTAGTCTGAATGTATGTCATAGCATTATATGCCACAAACCTAACACCCTTTACGGACATACGCCACTGCGAGTGAATGTTGCCGTGATGCAGAAAAATTCCATAGTAAAAAAAGTAAAAAAAAAAAAAAAGTAAATCCAATATTAGCTGTTCTCAACGAACATGTAACGTACAGACAATTTCAGAAAGCAAAACAGTCGTACACCGAAAGACGACAAAAAATGTCCCTGGTTCTTACAGCTGTTTCAGTCAGTCTGCTGAAGTTTCTCAGTATGTACGTCTGCCTGAAGAGACGGGAACATATACTATTTCCCGAGCCATCACATCTGTTAAAGAAAGCCTGCTATTCTTCGACGGTTTCCATTTGTTGTGTCGCCTATGTTCACATATATTCGTGCCCCATCAATTTTTGTTGCCATTTTCCATTCACCTTATTTTGCTGTTTTATTTTTATTTCTTCATACGACTATATTCCATTCCAGAATTAATGTGTGTTCTCTCTCTTTTTTTTTCTCGTCTTAGCAGTTTTGAATTAATGAGTTATAGCATGCTCAGGGACTGGAAGAGAGAGCCCTCACGAAAACTGTCGCCGCGTTATATACACTATTCGCAAACGGCAGTCGTTTATGCCATACGGCATAAATTACGTAAAAATATAGGCGATTCGGAATAAAGTGAGCACTCAAGAAAAGTTCTATTTTCAGCCAACTCGTATCTTTCCGCGCGTAACGGCTAACGAGGGAAATGTCTAACCTCTCTGGACACGTCACTTGATGTTTGCGAGTGTAAGATAAATTGTGCACTCGCTAGGAATCTTAATAGTTTGATAAATAAAAGTTTAATAATTATATAAAACACCAGTATGTCTAATTCAGTTGATCATATTGTAGTATTGTTGAATTTTAGTATGAAAATACACGGAACTATATTCGGCAAATCGCTGCCAACCATACAAGCAGTAAGGGAACTATTATTAATGTTGAATAATATGTAATAACGGCTAGTGATATTTTTCAAAGGTTAAATTTTTAGTGCTCACTTTATCCCGAACGACCTATAGATCCAATAGGCATGAAAATGCACGCAGGTTACGCAGGGAACTCCCCAGATATCACTGATCCAGCTCCAACGGATCAAAACCACGTACAAGTATTCTTATGCGGGAAATGACGAACCACGTAGGGCGAAGTTCATTAACACGCTTATTATTAAGGACCCGGTAATTTCGCGTATCAAAGACCTGCCGGCTGGACTCCAGCTATTGACACACACTGCCTTCAGTTACTCGTTCATTAGCAGCAGATCCAGTGGAATGCTAGTTGTACATCTGACAAGGCAGTGTGGGAGTCACCAAATGTTTTCGTGCATGTCTGCTATTGGTTCACAGCCCTCAAGAAACGGTGACCCAATTAGAGTAATTTACGTGTACCCCTACAGTAAGTAGTTTAAGATTTAACGTCTTCTCAAATAAATGCCCGACGTTTTCGGGTTTCTACTGATTACATATTACAAACAAAGAAATTTTTTTTAAAAAAACAACATAAAATTACGGAACATTGAATTAATGTCGGAAAGAAATGTATGTTAATGCCATGCTATCTTGTTTCTACTGATATTGCGATAAATATTTTCTTAACCTTAAACGAGAACATATATAGAAAATCTGTTTTATTTTAAATGGTTTTTGCTGTGATAACTAACATTTACATATATAATATTACATAGTTTCGACTAAAAATTCAACTAACCAGAGTTGCGTCGTTAATTATACAATTAGCTAAAACCATAGTATTTACTACTTTGAATAAATCGGCCAACGTGGAGATGACGGTTTTAAAGAAAACTGCCAGACGAATTTTTGATATCTGCTCTCGTTCAGGTGTAACAATTAATATCGCTAAAAAAAAAAAAGTAGAAACAAGAGAGCATGGCCTTAAGCGACCATTCTTGAGGGGGGGGGGGGGAGGAGCAGTTTCCTGAATAGTGAACTGGTAAATATAGTATTGTTGTAGTTACCGTACTTGTTAGAAATGGGAAGTCTGTTTGTCGATACTACCTGCACTGTTCCTACAATAATGCGTTACATGGAGGACTAGAGAGCATCTTTCTTTTACACAGCATATTGTTACTTCTGTATAACATACTGTTGTAGGAACAATCCAAATTGTACCGACAACCATACAGGACTGCTGTCCCTATTTTAACACAAGTGCATTATCCACAAAAACACTTTACCAGTGGGCAACCACAGCGAAGCATGGTACAAAAGGACGTACTGTTGAATATTATAAAATAATACTTCTATTAGAAGAACTAAATGCATTAAACCAATTAATCAACTGATTTATTGGATAAAATGAAGGTTCAGTACGTCGTACTCAACCCAGTTATGTAAAAAAAACAGTTTTTGCCGTTATTGCAAGCAATATTTGTACTGCGACCTCTAACGTGACATTCGATGTCGTCACGAAGTATTGAGTTATTTATAGCAATACAATAGCCTGGCGGGTAGGCAATACACCATTCACTATCGGCACAAGCAAACAGGTAAAAAAAAATTAATTGATTCATCAATAACAGAGTTCTTAAAAACACAGGCTTCTGCAAACGCATTGTCAATGAAGAAGCAAAATATTTACTTAACGATAGCTCTACACATTAATTGAAAAACACGGGCAACACCTACATTTTGCGAAGTATATACACGAATAGGTACTATCGTAAAATTCGCACATAAGGTAATATTAAAAAAAAACGACGCAGCGTATTTTGTTATGCGAGTGAAAAAAAACAGAAGAAAGCCTTCTTTGTGAGCTTCAATGATGTACAATACACGGAACACTAGCTAGCGTTCCATATAGTACCCTACCAAATGTTTTGTTTAGTTTACACAACAGCCAACCTTCTTGTACAAGAAGGTGTGCGTCATCAAAAAGTTACTACACATTTTAAAGCTGCATTTAAAGTAGCAGAGATAATTTGTCCAATACGTATGACATGCATCAAAAATACATTAAAAATGTAAATATGTATATATTGTCGGGAGTAGATAATGTCCTGGTTTTAGTGGCACAATTCAAGAACAAGCAATATATCTATTTACTTCAATACACTTCGTCTTTCTAAGCTATTTAGTTCAAAACAGGTGTGTGTGGACGAGTATTGTTTGTTTACAATTTACTTGTATAAGGAAGATAACGAAAAAATTCCGCACTAATTAGTATACAAGTCCTTGTATGCTAGCCAGTAGTATGCTCGGTGGCCGTTCGCAAGATACAAGTTGGCTACATGTCCAGGTGAACAAGAAGGTGTCCATATTTTTGTTCTAGAAAGATTTCCGTGTGTACTAGGCTTAATGCACCTGCTTAATGAAATATCGTATTTCCTGCCAAGAATTGATCAACACTTTACAGCTATGATCCGTGTCTAATAACGCACGGGTGGCCAAATATTCAAATTCGACACAAAAATCATAAACTACGAGAAGTATTTTGTTTTTCATATACAATCAAAATAAATGCGTTGCGCACTTTCTTCAAATATTCCTTAGTTAAGCCAAGCTTTCAGATTTTACACCGGCGTGATGTACAACTGTTTTTTTTTAATTCGTCTTGCTCACCGAACAACACGCGACAAAGTACGAAGTAAGGCATTACTAAACCATTTTATAAGGAGTTTGCTATCAGAAACAAAAGCGGAAACTAAACTATTTCCGACATTTACGTAGCATTTTATAACAAATGGGATGACAATTATGTATCAAATATCGATAAAAAATATACAAATAATAATTATTATTTACACAAACTTGTACGTATTATTAAATACTAACAAATATTTCGTGATATTATAGTCATAAAATGAAGCTGTTTTGATGCCGCCTGCCTGAGTAATGGATAGGATGAGCGTGGCGTCACACGTCGAAAGTAACTTCAACATAGGCACATAAAAAATGCAAAGTCACGAAGGCTGGAGTAAGGGAGTTGAGGGTAAGGGAGTTCGAATTAAGGAGAGGGGATGAAGCGAGGAGGGAAAATTCCACAGAAGACTCCCACACCATGACCACAAACAGACAAACAAAACGCCAAAGGGCTGGGAGGGGAAGGAAAAAATGAACCACAGTTTCACGTCCAACGTAGCGTGCTTACTGCCCAATAACCATTACTCCGCGCCATTTCCTTCGCGTAGCGGTGGAGGCGGCAGAAATGTTCCTGCAAGGGGAGGAAGTTGTGGAGGGTGGGGAGATGCTGCGGCGAGATGCAGAGATTGTGTGTCTGCTCGGATAGCGGCAGATATGAGATGAGCAGGGCGGGGAAGCGAGGGAGAAACAACCAGAGCAAAAATGAGAACAAGACTAGCCCCCACGGACAGAACAAAACCAACGCTGACCGAGAATAACCCATGTTACTCCAGACTGAAACGTTCCTGCAAAGAAGTCACGACAAATCCCTTCTTTCCGCACCCAAGTACCTTTTGTTCCAACATACATACTTGGCAAGTACACGTACAATTCTCCAGTAACTTCTTTTTGCTCCCACAAATTCTTGAAACACAGACAATCTATAGGTAGTTCTGATACAAACACTTGTAACTCCAATTTCCGCAGAAATCAAATGCACAGACTGCCTTCTAGCCGTACCTATTTGCCTCAGTGAAAATGTCAACTGTTAGCTTTGGATGAAACGTGAAGAAAGGTTTTCAGCTTATAAAAGTCTGAAAAATGTAAGTGCTGTATCAAGTTGTTCAAAATATTGACTTTAGAGGACCAAATGCTTGTTGTACGACAGTTTCGAAGCTGAGAACCTTTGAACAAGTTTTAATCAAAGCTAATCATTGGCGGTTAGCTGGGTAATGTATAAATAACGCCGTTAAATTTCCATATGGACAGTGGAAATACCTCAAAGAGACACCGACAAACGCCAGCACGTGAGTAATTAGGAAAATATCAGACGAAAATGTAAGAATCACTTTTCATTATATAAGTTATTACGATAGAGCTGTGCGCCCCACAAAGTAGGATTTTGCAATGCCAAAGTTAAATATTTTAGAAATCATTTGTGATTAAGTGACTAAATGACGAATAGTGTACAATTCAGATCATTCGCCTTGGAAAACGTTCTCACGTTCATTGTAGAAACAGGGGTCGCCAACTTGTCTGCATGAAACATGTTAACAAACGATATTGTACGAAATTTTATGTAATGTGCATATAAATTTACAAAAAAAAAAAAAAAGTCGTCCAAATACACTCAGGTTAATCGTTTTCGAGAAACAGTACGCTAGTGACTTGACAGATAGGCAATCCGCAACGCTCAGGACGTGTATTTATACTGAAAAGACACGTGTAAGCGACAATACTGTAGATCCTTGCTTATACTGGGTAAGGCTAGTTCGCTTAAATTAATTTTAATGTGGGTTGGTTAGGCGGAATCTCACACTCATCATAAGTTTCCGCTATCTTTGCACTGGACATTTATTAGCCTTTTGCGCTCACACGGTGATGAGTGTTTTACAAGAATAAAACTAATAAATCACAAAACAAAAATTATAACCTCCTAGTTATTAGTTTGTTTCTTAATAGCAAGGTCTGATTTAATTAGAAATAAATAAATAATGGGAAATATAAGGGGATTGCAGCAAGGGACTGTGCTAGGGTCTGCATGGTATAAGCAAATAAGAACACGAGCAAGCAAACCTACAAGCAGACTCGAGTCAAACCTAATATTTCTATATTCGACATGATTTTCTGCCAATTTGGTGAGTCAGTACTTAGAAGTAATCCCCAATATAAATTGAATGGTGACCATCTTGAAATTACGGCCTCGGAGCGTAACCTTGTCAGTTAAAGGTTTTACGTTATAAAATTATGCACTAATCTACTAAAATGCGACTTGAGAAGATGGGACCTATTGCTTATTGTAACTTCAAATCACTTGGTGCCGATAATTAGGAATTAAGTTGTAATCTGGGCGTTATAATAATATATTATGTCTTCTAGTCTTTCGAGCATAAGCCTAAATAATCGGCCAGTAATTTTTTTGTGTGTGTGTGTTATGATGTCCACTTTACACGCGTCTCCACCCATGCGATTATAATCAACTAGCTTTCAGGACAGTTTATGCAGACGAATCTGTTCTCGAGTCGAAATTACCATCCAAGATGCCGTCCGAAACTCAAGAAGAGTAGGCAGTGGCTTACTGATAGTAGTAAAAACACGATTGTATATCAGCGTGTGAGGTCTCGGCCTACACACACCAAGTTTTACGAAACTGCTGTCATGCTATATTAAATTTCTACAAAACAGTTTTTTTTAATGTTTAAATATCAATTAATATTTTTGTGACTCTATTCCCTTTCACGGTTCACAAAAGAAATAAGAACGAGTTCATACATTTTAGAAAAAAAATTTTATAATGCGAATAAACCCTTAACTACTAAAAATTGTTGTTTTAGCTAAAACTGCCATTCTACACATGAAAATAAGTTTTCTCTTATACAAAAAAATTTACCAGAAAGCCTTACTTTGTCAAAGTATTATTTATGTTTGGCAAAATTAGTTATTAATAGTGATTTTTCGGCGCATTTGAGAAAAAGTTTTTTTATGTTGCGATAACACCGTTGAATACTCGAAATTGTTATTTTTGCCAAAACTGTTTTTCTCGACTAGAAAATAAGTTTTCTATTATAGAAAAAAAAATTACCAAAAATTCTTACTTCATCGAAACATTGCTTATGTTTGGAAATATTAGTGGCTAAAAAGTGATTTTTTTGAACCATTTGAGAAAAAGTTTTTTTTATGATGCGACAACGCCTGTGACTTCTTAAAATTGTAACTTTTGCCAAAACTACTTTTCTCGACTGGAAAATAAATTTTCTCTTATAGAAAAAAAAATTTACCAAAAATTCTTACTTTATCAAAGTATTGTTTTTGATTGGAAAAGTTAGTGCTTAAAGAGTAATTTTTCGGCCTATTAGAGAAAAAGTTTATGATACGAAAACACCCTTAATTACGTAACATTGTTACTTTTGCCAAAAATGCTCTTCAGGAAAGGAAATAAATTTTTCCATATAGAAAAAATTTTTACCAAAAATTATTACTTTATCTAAGATTTGCTTTACATAGAAAAAAATTGTGCTTAAAAAGTAAATTTTCTGCCTGTTAGAGAAAAAAATGTTTTATAATGCGAACAAACCCTTAACTACTTAATATAGTTATTTTAGACCAAACTGCTTTTCTCGACTGGAAAATAAGTTTTCTCTTATAGAAAAAAAATTTACAAAAAATTCTTACTTTATCGAAGTATTGTTTTTGATTGGTAAAATTAGTGCCTAAAAGTATTTTTTCGGCCTATTAGAGAAAAAGCTTATGATGCGAAAACACCCTACATTACATAACATTGTTATTTTTGCCAAAAAATGCTCTTCAGGACTGCAAAATAATATTTTCCTTTTGGCAAAAAATTTTTACCAAAAATTATTACTTTATGTAAGATTTGCTGGACAGAGAAAAAAAATTGTGCTTAAAAAGTGAATTTTCTGTTTATTAGAGAAAAAATTGTTTTTATAATGAGAAAAAAAACCTTAACTACTTAAAATTGTTATTTTAGCCAAACAACTTTCCTCGACTGGAGATAAGTTTTCTCTTATAGAAAAAAATTTTACCAAAAAGTCAAGAATTCTTACTTTGTCGAAGTATTCCTTATGTTTGGAAAATTTTGCGCTTATATAGTGATTTTTCGGTGCATTTGAGAAAAAGTTTTTTTATAATGCAACAACATTTTTTTTTACTACTTAAAATTGTTATTTTAGCAAAAACTGATTTTCTTGACTTGAAAATAACTTTTTTCTTATAGAAAAAAAAATTTACCAAAAAGTCTTACTTTGTCGAAGTATTGCTTATGTTTGGAAAAATTAGTGCTTCTATTCGGCGCATTTGAGAAAAAGGTTTTTTATAATGCGATAACACCTTTGACTATACTTAAAATTGTTATTTTTGCCAAATTTGCTTTTCTCGAATAGAAAATAAGTTTTCTCTTATAGAAAAAAATTTTTACCAAATATTCTTAGTTTATCGAAGTATTGTTTTGGGTTGAAAAAAATAGTGCTTAAAAAGTCATTTTTCGGCCTATTAGAGAAAAAAGTTTTTTATGATGCGAAAACACCCTTAATTACATATAATTATTTTTGCCAAAATAACTGGAAAATAAATGTTTCAATTTTACCTAAGATTTCCTTTACATAGAATAAAAGTGTGCTTAAAAAGTGAATTGTCTGCCTATTAGGCCACCGCTTAAATAAATTTAGTGGATATCCATCACGCCGTACTCATAGCATTCAAACGTCCTACTCCCAATAATTCTACCCTGGTTGCTTGAAATAATGATTGAAATGTAATATACCTTCTTGCGTATAACATTTCATAACAGTGAATATACACCTGCCAAGTTTTTATATTACCGATAACCAAAGACTTTTTCCCCATGTAGCAATGTCATTACACACTATCATACAATGCCTAGAAATGGGTTGAAAATGACAGGCGGACGCCTCCCCATCCAAGAAGTATCGAGTTAGTCACGCAGTCATGACAACTTCGCACCAACCCGACTGTTCGTTTCTGGCGAGTAACTTCGCCATCAGCTGTTAAGGGAAGTACCCCGAGCTGTAAACCCGGTTAGCAGGCCAAGGATGGGACGACAATAGAAGGGCGGGGGCAGGCTTTGGTTGTCTTAACTGTTGGCCGTAAAAGAAATAACGTCACTAAACCGTGCCCGCCGTTAACAAACTAATCCGACAGAGGAAGTGGAAAAAAAACAGTCGCGCCAGGGACAGTAAAATTTACAGCGCCCAAGCCGCCTCATGACTGCTCCTAGCAGTGAACAAGGCCACCCGAAGAGAAAGTTCGCGACCGACTGCAAGGATATTCTTTAAGGGTGTTCAATTGGTAAAAATGCATGATTTTACATTTGTATGACATAGTGTTAGTTTTATAGACGTCACTTGTGACTACATTTACCAGTTGTGAAAATTTGTTAGCTCTCGTAGTCTTACCAATGTGGAATGCCAACGTCGAAATTTGCAAAATACGGGAACGTAGTGTTGCGAGCAGTGTAAGCTGATGACGGTATGATTAAAGGACCTCGGCGTGCACTGTGTGGCGCGCCTATCTCGAGTTTTGTAAACGGCCTAGAGTTTTCCTGGATGGTGCTTTGACCCTGAAGCGACGTGTTTCTAGGAGCTCCCAGACAAAGACTTGCCGCGAGATTTCTGGACTTTTGATTAGTAGTATAAAAGTAAGTTGTGCCAGAAACTGAGAGAGTTTTGCCGAAAGCACCTTGTTTAAGTCGTGACGGGTTGCGAGCGATACTGAAGAGTGTTCAGCGATATTGTTCGCTGCGAGTAGTCGTGTCGACAAGTGTGTTCAGGGACTTCAAGAGGACCATCGGGATGTTCCAAGCTAGGACATCGAGTCCACCATTTGTGAGTGGTCAGGGAAACAGTTTATGAACAGAGAACTTGTATAAAGGATTGAGATTTTATTACTTTTATTTTAAAACTTTTATGTATATAGTAATTATGTGTTTCGATTGCCATCAACTTGTAACATACTGGTGACTTTAACAGAGATGTTTAATTAGTAGTGATTGAACATTAGTGACATTCAGACATTTTAGTGTAGATAGTTGTAAATAAATTAGGTTCATTTATTTATTTTCTTTTATTTTTATCAAATAACTCCATCCATTAGCGTATTGTTCCAAACCTGTAAACCAACTGACTTACTCTAATAAAATAATTTACACTGCATTTACATATAATGTACCATATGCTAAAAGATTCAAAAATTCACAGCAAAGTCCGTGCGTATTTTTTAAAAATAACACAAATGAAGAAAATTTTCTTTCTTTTCAGATTTTTTTTAATACAAGGGAATATCATTGTGTTTTAATATTTTAGCATATGACCTATAATACCTTAGTTCAGTGTAAATTATTTTATTCCATTAAGTCAGTTGGTTTTTGTTACTTCAATGGTCCAGTAATTTGCAAAGTTTGATTTTGCCATGGAACTATCGGAACGACTATGATCGCTAAAAAATTTTAACCAGTGTAAAATGAAGTCACAAGTAACGTCTATAATACCTACGAACATTATATCGTACAAATATAAAATTAAGCATTTTTGCCACGTGGGGAAAAATTATAATTTTATATTTGCATAAAACAGTGATAGTTTTATAGACATTACTTGGTAGTGCATTTTCCATTTACAAAAAAAAAAAAAAATTAGCTCAGTCCATTTTCCCATAATGGCATTTCAAAGTAAAAATTTGCATGTTTTAGTTCATACACCCCCGAAAACTAATTAACATAACGAAACGAAATAATTCACAGTGTAAGCACATGTCCCGGGCTAGGGATTTAAGTATATGAAAACCAATTCAAACAGCATTTCGTATTTTTAATAAATTTCTGAAATTTGAAATTTTTTTTTACTCTTAGGACATTTTTTTTTTTAAGTATCAAAATATTTTGTATTGGATTTTTGTATACTTAAAGCCCTAGTCCGTGACATGTACTTTAAATGTGAATGTTTTCGTTTCACTATGTCGATTGGTTTTCGAGGAGTGTATGAACTAAAAACATGCAAATTTTGACTTTGAAATGCCATTGTGGGAAAACTGGCCGAGCTAAAATATTTATAAAGAATAATGCAGTCCCAAGTAACGACTACAGAACTAACACGGTTCCTTTCAAATATAAAATTAAGATTTTCCCCCAATTGAACGCTCTTAAGACCTCGTTTTTTAGTTTTGCATTGATTTAGAAATCATTTTTTTAAACTCAAATTAATACATCCTTACAGTTTTAAGACTTATATATCATCGTTTGTATCTGAATTTTTCACCAAACGAATTTTTAGATTTTTGCCCCTGAAATATCACATATTTTGTGATAAAAATAATCCAAAATGAAACTAAATAATTTTTTGCTAGCAAACGGTACATTATTTTAAAAAACGCTCTGGCAAAATTGTGTATCGTATGACTGTAAACAGTCTCAAATTTTTTCAAAGCATTCACTTTCAAAATATTCTAATTATTTGCAACTGTTTGAAGTAAATGAAAGACCATGACCTTAAGGCCTCCTGGTATCTAGACGTGCGTTCCTCAAGCTTGACTCGCAAGCAACATGTAACACTGAGGCTTCTTTGCAAATGCACGCAGATCCCAACGAGCGGCGAGTGTCTACGATGGTGAAAATGTTAGCCATGATACCATATGCGGCGTCTTTAAATTACTTGCAGCTTACCTCCAACCATAACATTCCGCGTTCCGAAACATCGCTAAGGCAGCCCGATAATATGTACGTTTATACGACAGCACAAGGCTTTAAAAAGCCGGAAAGAATTTAGGTCGTCGAATCCAGAATTTAACCAGATTAAAACGCTCAGTGGAGATTTTTAGAATGTTTCCGAATCAAAGAGTAAAAAAATACTAACTCACAAAAAAGGCTTTAACCTCCTTACCATAAATAGGCCTACGTCCTCTGTCTGAGTGCCATCGTTTTGTATGTGTGTGTAATGTAAAGTGTTTGATTCTATCTCAGATAAAGCATACATTAACTCCGTGCTTCCAGTTAAATGTGGGCTACAAATTTACACCAGAATTCAAGTAACGCAAAAAAAAAAAAAAATTGTAGTAGCATATAATGACACACTTCAGGTTTTCAAAATACCTAGTGTTACTCCACACAATAATATGACAAACAATTTTCGACGGCAAGAGTTCCGTCACACTCATTCACAGTGGCAAATATTTATATTGCCCGAGAGCAACAATAAGGATTTACTCGTTAAATTATATACGGCGATGGTCAACCATTTTCAATGACATTATTTCGAACGAACACGAAATTTCTACAATCAGAAGATAATATTGCTACATAAATAAAACATTAAGGGACAGAATTATGAGATAATGTTTTCGAATGTTCGCGCTTGTGAAAGTATT
>PNEQ01046001.1:50513-69241 GCA_003012365.1 Medauroidea extradentata
TTTTTTTTTTTTTTTTTTTTTTTTTTTTTTTTTTTTTTTTTTTTTTTTTTTTTTTTTTTTTTTTTTTTTTTTTTTTTTTTTTTTTTTTTTTTTTTTTTTTTTTTTTTTTTTTTTTTTTTTTTTTTTTTTTTTTTTTTTTTTTGAGCACATCTATATTTATTTTTGCCTTTGTCTGTTGTTTCGAACTTACTGACGGAATTCCTTTTGTGGAATAATCTGAGTTATTTATTTATTTTTCCTTGATTTATTTTTTGGTTCTTGGGTGCTCGTTTGTGTTAATTTATTTTCTTGTAACTCACTGACTGAATTCCTCGTGGAATTGTGTATGTGTACGTATGTGTTTATGTTGCAAAAAAAACATTTTGTCTGTTTACTTGCCTGATTGTTCGTATGTATCCTCTAGTTTTTCTGTGAAACCATTAGCGGCAATGACGTATGTCAAAAACACTTCTTCAGTTATTAACTTCATGTAACTTAAAATTCACGAAAACTCTGTGATTAGTCAGTTTACACGTCTTACCGATACCAGCGCTCAAGCGGCAGAAATATTCCGTGTGCCAAACTTTTAACATCGAACTTTCTAACCTGTAGTAGAATTAACGTTAGTTAGACCTACTATACGTCGTTCGGGATAAACTGAGCATTAAAGGTTTAACCTCCGAAAAATATCACTAACCGTTACTGCATATAATTCTACGCTAACAATAGTTAGCTTACTCGCTGTAGGGTGGGCAGCGAACTGCCACATGTAGTTCCGTGCATTTTCCTATTTAAATACAACAATACTGAAGTAAAATCAACACCAATCAACATAAATTTGTTTTATATGATTATTAAACTTTTTTATCAAGTTATATACGTACCTACCGACTGCACAATATCTTACACGCGCAAACATCAAGTGACGTGTCCAGAGAGGGTAGATATTTCCCGTCGTTAGCCATAACGCGCGGAAAGATACGAACTGGCTGAAAAAAAAAAAGGAACTTTAGCAGGGCTTTCCTGGGTGCTCACTTTATTCCGAACCGGCTATACCAGGCATGACACGCGGGATGAAGTAGAGACGGCGGGCAACCAGAGACGGCAACTTGGCCGCGCGGCGGAGGAAACACACGCTGCGGGGTGACAGGCGCCACGACGCTTGGCGTAAGTGAGGAGGGGGGGGAGAACGCATGAGCGACCACTGTCGTCGCCGGGCGCCTGCCTGCACGTGACGCCTTTTGTCCCGCGACGCGACGCCCGCGCGGAAGGAAGAGTCGCGGGAGCGCGAGTAATTCATCTCGCCGCCGAGCAGCGGGGAAGGAAAGGATGAGGAAAGCGGCAAAGAGCTGCAAGATGCGTCTCGCGAGATCGTACACCAACTTCTGCTTAGAAATAAAGGGGGCCGCCAGGTAGTCGTACAATGATTTTGAATATTTTTCACAGCAATATAATTTCATATCGAAAAACTCCTATGTTTCTTTGTCACAAATACATCGTTATATGTACCTAATTTTTTGGTAGTAATATATCTCACATTTTTTCAGAGTTTTGCACCTAAAGTGTCACCACTTGCGTTATGAAAATAAGCCAAAATTAAGGAAAATAATACTCTATTTCATTATTATGCGAAACGCCTACATATAATTGTGCATCGTAAGGCTGCTCTAATTAGTCTTGAATTTTTTCAAAACGTACAATTTAAAAAAAATGTTTTGAATTTTTTGCACTAATGTGGAAAAAAATTCCTACCAAGCCTTAACTGCTCAGAGAATACTTTGTTTCTAGTAAAGTTAAAATAATACAATTTATTTACTTAAATTTAACTCTACAGAACGTCTTTAAAGAAGAAAAATAACGAAAATGGCTTTTTTTGGCAAGCCTTAGCACTCCGTCTCCTAAAAGCCGTTTAGGTGCTAAATTCTATAATTTTATATTTATACAAAATAATACGTTAAATTTGTAGACGCTGCCATTAACTGCATTATCCTCCAATGATAACTTTTTACCTTAGATTGTATTTTCACAGCGATAAGTCAAAGTCAACACGTGCATGTTATGGCAACGTACGCCAAACGAAAACAGACGTGCTTACTGAAATAAAATAATTGACACTGAAATTAGATGTCAGGGGCTATTCAGTAAAAATTACTAAAACATAAGACAACTTGTTAATAAATTATTTTTAAAAAATGTAAAATAAAAGTTTTCAATTAATTTTGAGCAAATTTTGAAAATACAAAAACCAGTCGTATATTGATTATATAACTTTTAGGAAATAACTAGTGATGATTTATATAGGCGTTGATTATTTCATTTCAATGCGCGTAAGTCGTCCTAAGATCTTAGTTGGGAGTACACTGCCGTTTACTTTCATACGCTGGCAAGAGGTTCATGCAAAAAAAATTCATGAAGATAAATGCAGTGACTAGTAAAGTTTACAAAACTAACACCATTTCATATAAATATAAAATTACTAATATTTACACCTAAACTACACTAAGGGCACTGCCTACTCCCGAGTCCTGGCAGGACCAAGGATACGGAATTATTTACACGTTATATTGTATTCGGTGGAGCTAAAAGCCTGTCAGAGCTGCATATAGGATGATTCACAAGGAGTTACCGCTATACACAGGACTTGTTCCGTACATCATTTGAAACAAAAACTGTAATATGCATGGGGGGGGGGACGTTTCTATTCCCAGTATTTTTAACGTAATTCAAGACATACGAAACACGGCATTTAAAATACAATTACAGTTCAGAAGTAAATCAGTGATGTTTTATCAGGCCATACTGTTTGTGTCCGAACATCAACAGTCACAGATAAATCACACCGTCAGTAGGGCATCTCGGAAATTGTTAACATTGTTAACGCCATTCCGTGTGAAATGTGCCCAACCGATAAACTACACTTAACAGTACCACTGCCGATCTATGCGATATTTTTTCTGCACGTAATTATTAAAGCCAGTGTGTGCCGATAACCCTTCTGTATCCGCCATTGAAATGAGGCCTAACTTTCTATAGGATATTTTAGACTGTTTTTCCAATATCCTGACTAAACACCCAAAATCTCCTACGCAGAGTTTTTTTGCACCTTTTTATTTTGTAGCAATATATACCTGCACGTGGTTCAGATGTGACGGAGCTGTAAAGGCTCATCAAATGCCGCATCGTCGAAAAAGAGCCGAACACTTAACTACCGTGTTAAGATTCCCGCCGATCCACTTTTACTACTGGTGGAAAGTCTTAAGCGAAGTTCAGTACACGTTCCTATCCGAGTTTAACATACACCTCGTTCATACATTTTAAAGTACGGCAGTCTGAAAAGGTCGTTCTTAGATACGTTGGAGGGCTTAGAAACATTGTTTTAATAATCATTGTGTCTAAACAATGGCATTCTGTAACCGTCCAAAATGTTTTCTTTTCGTAAATTGGCACAATGGGTACACGTGGAATTGTTTCATAAAAAATGTGGTTACGAACACACTGCAACGCATTTGAAATGCGTGATAAGCGGCTACCTTAAGGAAATGCTAGATCCATCCCTACTCTGGATGACGTCAGGCACCAGTACTCGACCATTTGGATTCTCTTCACACCTGACTGGCGTCGTATGCACCAGGCCTTAGTCTAAACTGCTACGGGACTCTGGCCAGGAGACACTGCAGACGAATCAATGACCATTAAATTTTTCGTGTTGTTTTAGAATATTAACGCGTGAACCATGCGTTACGTTTGATGTCAAATAAATCACTTACAAGTTAGCCAAGGTGATGCTTTCTGGAGAAATCAGTTGTATATTTATACGGTTAGTCGGTAGTAGTCACGTATCGTTGGGTCAAATTGTCCTAAACCAATGCTACACAGACAAATGTTGATGAAGTGAAGTGAACAGACATTGGTGAGCGCTTAACAGTGAGCTTCACAGCTCTGTATGGAGTAAGTGACTGAGTGAGAGATTTTGGTCAGCGCTTAACATCGAGGTCTTCAGCGCTGGTGAGGGGTGACATGAAGTGAATATGGAGCTACGCCGGAATGAAGGAGCAGGGAACGGAAGATCCCCCAGAAAATCACCGACAAACGAATAGCTGGGTCGACTCCACCAGGAATCGAACCCGGTTCGGGTTGGTTGAAAGCAAGCAACGTAGTCGCTGCGCCGACCGCAGCATCAACTATTATTGGTTAAAAAACCAACACTTACTGTGCTACTCTGTTGACTATTTCAAGTACTCGAAACTCCGTTCAAGGCACAATAACGAATGTCAAAGAACATGTTTTGCTGGCAGCATACCCTACTTACCTCATTTACCCCTTGAACTTACCGTAAAACGGAGCATATATAAAATATCATTAGTTCTGAATGGTACTACTGTCACAACGAGGTCATATCCAACTAGCATCTGGTGAACCACTCTCTCCTCATGAAACTGAACGTGGGCACGATCCACCGACATTCGTCAAATCTCTGCGCCTAATATAAAATATTCGGGAGGACGCGGGTTCGAATACTGATCCAGCCATCCACATTTCAGTTTTGCATGGTTTTCCGCAATTACCTCCTAGCGGATGCCATGGCCGCTTATCTTCCAGGTATTATTTCGACAAGTCACTGAGTATCAAAAACCGCATAAACAAATTCACTGAGTCATAAATAGATCACCAGAAATGCACATGTATGCTCACGAAGTCGGCGAAACATATTTCATACGATTTTTATACAGGATTGATTGGCTTTCAAAGTTCTGACAATTGTAAGAACTTATTTAACGTTAAATTATGTACCACGTCCTCCTAATGTCTACTGCCTACATGCCCAAAACAAAATATGAAAGATATAGCGAAACGCTAGGCAAAATACTGTAAACAACAAACAACGCCAAAAACCAGTTTCCTGGAAATAATTCTGCAGTGCACACAAGTCGGTTGACGGCAAGTAATGTGCGGAGGTCGGGCATTCTGCGTAGGTTACCATGCATTTCTGGAATTTCCATCGCTTACGCCGTGCACTAAATGCACGTCTGATGACAAGAACGGTCGTGTGCAACGCTCCGTTACAACCAGGCACGAGTGCACTCCACGATGCATGGCAACGCGCACGGCTTAAATACCTGCGGTCTGGAACCTGACCACTCTAGGAGTGCTGCTCCGCCCCTGCCTTCCCCTCCTGCTCATACAACAGATCCCACGGGAACAACCGCAAATGTTGAAAAGACATGCTTCACCGCTGTAGTGCCTGCGGAGGCCTGCAACCAACACGGCGTCGTCGTGTCGACAGGCGCATATTTCACTGGTACTGCGCTAGGCACCTTCTGCCATTTCCGAATACTGCTGCAAAATAGGTTTCATTTCTCTCTACCACCTTCTACCACCGTCTATCTGGAGAATGAGCTGCGTTGGAGCGTGTTTCACAAAACTACTCAACGTTTTTCCAACATGTTTACTAACCCTTGAAGAAAAAACGTAAAATTCTTTTTGTGTAGGGGGAGAAATATTATACTTACATATAAAGGAAAATTACCGCATAACTATGCTATTAACGTAAACATTTCTTACGAATAAAAATACGGTGTAAGCATTTAAACTTATATTTGTGTTATTGCAATTCTACCACACCATTTATTTTACTAGGATTCAAGGCGCTGCAACTGTTTTAACACAAAAAAACTCAGAGGCGTTTACGAAACGTAGTAGGTATAATCTACCCGGTAGTATTGATCACGTGATCGAATCTACTTAGTCGTTGGAAGTTTAACGGATTATTTCTAGCATACATAAAATCGAAGAGTAGTATCTTCACGGCCTTAAAAAAATACGGCAAAATCTGCAGAAGCGGTAATTTCAGTCGCCGATCTGACAGACTTGTGTTACAAGCTGGTCCTTGCAGAGGTCGATAGAGGCCTAGACAAATCAAAATTTTGAGGCCCCCCCCCCCTCAAGCGGGAAAAATATTCTTAACGCAAAAAATTAAAACTATAAGTTAATACACATCAGTACCTTCTTGAATTGTATACCATTAACAGAACATACTTATTTGTTACGAGAAAATTAACTGGTTTAGTAATTTGTTTAACAAGTTTTTTTAGCCTTTCTCTAGGCAAACGCACCTGTAACTTTGGAAAAGTTTAATTTACTTGCAATGTCACAGTTTATATTCAGTATAGCAAGGCTATTCAAATGACCTTGCCCTATAGTTGGTCAGTAATAGTTCTTTACCTGCTTAAGCACACTGAAAGTTCGTTCACCTGAAGCGACGGAGGCCGGTAAACTGAGGAAAATCTGCAATACATTGGTAGCATTGGGAAAAACACTAGCTAGTTCAACGTCAAATATTTTAAGGAATTCCTTTGGCTAACAATCCAATATGAAGTTCATAGAATGCATTCACTTGAAGAAAATACCTAATCACACAGATCAAATTATACTTTTGAGTATTTTCTTTAAAACAGTTCTGATTCACACATAGGTTTCACATCTCATGTCATTAACTTCCCTAAGAAATAAAAATAAAAATATAAAGCATATTAAGCAATCCAAACTGCTGTACGAAACACATTTCTTGATTGAGAAGTAGCTTTCTCACCTGATCGAAATTACGTGCAACTAGCCAAACAGCGTCAACCCATGCTGAGCACCTAGTTTTGGGCAATGGAAATGGGTTAGTTGAAGTGGTTGGAGGGGGGGAAAGTGGCCTTGCTGTGTTTAGACCATAGGGAAATGTCCTAGAAAAAGTTTTTTAAATTTACCTGATTCTTCGGAAATATTTCGGCACTAAATGCAGCCAGGCAAAGCAATAGTTTCGTGAACATTGTAATTTTCTAATTATTTAGCATTAAAAATGCCATATTTTCAGACGCCGCCACAAACTTTGAAAACGCGTTCTGACTGGCTAGCACATGTATGACGTAGTCTTACTTGTTTTGGTTAGCCACCGCACACCAGGCATTATTGTGTGTATTGGAATTTTTCATCGACTTAAAAACTGATAACATTTAGGGAACCCGGTTACGTAAAAGTTAATTCGGGGAATTCGTCCGTTGTTTGGGCATGCGTGGTTGTATATTTGGTAGTCAACAACGAAGAATTATTTCACTTGTGAACGAGTGAAGACAGCAATGTATTAGTAGCTCTCACACACTGCGACGTTTTAGTTACAGGTTTGAGTTTATGTAAATGTAATTTAAATTCCAGAGAGATAATAACTTACTACGAATTTATTTAAATGTTTCAGATCCGATATATAATCCTAAGTTTAGGTTTGAAAGGTCAGACGAACGAAGTTCACATGCGTACAAAAAGTGAACCTATCGAGCTAATATTTGGAATGCGTTTAACCAAACCTGGCACAGACTATGATCGAACATTCTGGTTGCGCGAGTCAGTAAAATAATATGGCAGATCAATTATTTTACTAGGAGTAAATTTTTTCTCTCAGTAATTTTAACGTTTCTCGTGAACGGCATTGAAACAACTGTGCTGCCATCTCGGTGCAAGTTTTACAAGACTCCGCCCATCCCTCGAATTATCGGCCAATCACGAGTACATTGAACTCGCCTATTGGCTAATGGCGTTGTCGCAGCCAGTAGAACAGCCAAAACACTACAGCTGCAGGGATTTCGTCACAAACTTTCACAAATTTTTAACTTAAAAGAACTTATTTATTTTATGCTAACCGTGTCATACTGTACACAATACAGCATTACGTACGTAAACTGTACTTTTGTCGTTAATAGCAGACTATTAAGTCTCTTCTTGAAGCTTAAACCATGCAGTACGCCTTGATTTATTAGACGGCGCTCAAGTTAGGATTCTATTCCGAGTAAATTGCATTTTATTGCTGCGCAAACGAACTAGGCCCCTACTATCTATATTTCATTACCTCGGAGGCATAAGACACTATGTCACAAAAACCATATTTTTCAGGAGAGCAGTTTGAAGTGTGAGATTCACTAGTGAATTCAGCTACTTCATACCCAAAAATGTAAGTTTTTGACACAACACAGACTTCGTGTTGTAGGTCACTAAAAAGTATTTATAACTGTGGTAATGTTTATGATCAAAAGTGCATTTTGAGAAAAAGTGGACATATTGTCTTATGCCTCCGAGGTACAGATTTATACTCTTCGGATTTCAAGCCATACTCGATTTTACCGCATAAACTACTTTATTTAACACAATTTCACGACTTGAACGTATGTTGCTGTCGTTCGTGTGTTACGTACATTGTACATTATCGTGACGTCACAGAGACATCAACATTGCAGCTCACGTTTTTGCCGCGCAAAACAGACTGCTCTTTTTATTTAACTTTTTCTGGAGTTATGCAGGCGCAAAGAAAGTCAGTATGGTACCGTTGTTCGTAAAATCAAACGCATGTTTAAATAAAAATATATTAAAAAATAGGAATTTTCCCTATTGGGGGGAAAGGGGTACGAGCTGTGAGTACAGCCTGAGTCTGATCAATCTTGCACAGGGACATACTGTCTAAGCATAAGCAAAGAGGGATCAAGTCTCCACTCCCCACTACCACCACCAGTATGAGAGAAATTGACTCCAGATGACTCTTGTAGCCGTTCCAAGTAAGTTGAGGGGGAGAGCAAGGTGCTAAATTTAATTTATCGATTTTCTGCAATAACTTCTGTTTTAAAATATTTTTGGTAAATGTGGCAACGTTGAGGCATAGAAGATACTTGTAATGTATTTTGGAGATCAGAATAGTGTCGTATGTTCATATTATATATTGTACTTATAAAGTTGCAATCATTCTGCATGACAAATTAATTAAAGGTTTTATCATATTATTTATGTGAAGCAGTTTATCAAAAATATATGTCTTGTCAAAGAGAAAAATTTGATAATACAGATTTAATAAATGTTATGGCTCGAAAACTGGAAAATAAAAAATATAATCTAACACCTCCCCCCCCCCCTGAAGAGCAACTCAGCATTCAGGAACATTCAGGAACAATATGACATGATACTCAAATCTAAATACCAGTTTATTTATCGTAAGAAACTGCAAATTTCATATCCTAAATTCGTGGCCCTCTATTAAATGAGACCCGCGTAAATTGGACCTGCTGTCCCCCCTTTTTTTTTATCTTGTGATAGGGCCTGGTTATAAGCCAAGGTTAGAACAGTGCGGAATACTAATTTGTAATGGTTCAATATACGTAATAGCATTACGACTGCGTTCTAGTAATCTATTCTGTACAAACATGATACAGCTAGCACCCAAAAATGTACATAGGACTATAATGCAGAGCGAAAAAAAGGTTATCTGACACACAACTGCTTATTTGCATTAATCGAGAGTTTATTATATGTAACTAATTTAAAATGTTAAAAAAAAATATGTGTTTAGAAGGTTTAATAATTATAATATATAATCCATGCCTGAATTACGTTCTCTGGTCATTTTTAATTGATAAACTACTCCAAATTTCTCGTCCAATAAAAATACTACAATCCGAATGGTATCTTTCGATAAAATGTACTCAAAACGCCTTAGAACATATTTTCTATTATGTACACATGCTGGAGCCTGTGTTTGTTGACTTTTAACAAGCGCCTTCCTGTTTTTCATCTGTTACTAGCTACCTATACGCCGCTCCCGAGCAGATTAGACCTGAGTTGATCTGTCGACGAGATCGAGTTGAATATTAAGAGATCTTGCGAGCTGGTAGACTTTTATCGTATGAGGTTCTTACCCGATTTTAAAGTAACGTCTACTCTATCGAGTAGATCAAATAAGGTTTTCATACGCGTCTCAGTATGCTAGCTACTAGATCACCGAAAATCTATAAGAATGTCACTTCATTTAACGTACGTCAAACATCCCACTGAAATGTGTTTATTGGTTGCAGTACTATTGTTTTCCCTAACATATTCGTTAAATTCAACAGTCGTGTCCTTGAATTTTACCGTACAGTGCGACGAATTTATATTTTATGTAAGAGAAAAACTGTTTACTATTCAAGTCGGGAAAATGTCACTGACATGCCAATGTCATTTCTGTACAAATGCAGTAATTTTACATTTTATGTAAAATAAAAAATAATATGAGTTAAGAGAATATTAACACACATCTGTCAGGTAAATGTGTACAAAAAGAAACTCATGTCAACCGATCATGCAATTTTAAAACAATTATGTTCTTCGATATAGCTAAAATGAATGCCGAAACTATGATAAGAATAAAATTATTCGACCACCACTTAAATATCTTACTGCACACCAATCTAGCAGATTACCGTAGAGGCGACACCTCTCGACATACACCGGTACGCGTCGCCTTTAGTTCCTCTTAGATTTATCACTAGCACTATCCTCACTATGCTTCAACCGCAACTTAACAACGCTCTGTGCATTTATGTGTATGTTTTGTCCGAAAGCGATATCGTGATAGATGACTGCGCCTTGTTTTCTTCCTAGCAAAGGCTCATATTCAGGCAGCGCCCTTAAGGGGGATTGATCACTGTCAGATCGGTTTTACGGTTTTTCTTATAAATCACGGAATAGACACATTGTTTTACTTTTTTCACGCTGACAAGGCATAGTTTATTGTTCCATTAACTTTTTGGAATCCATATGGCATTGTTTCTTATAATGTTGCGGCCTCTGTAGTCGCTCCCGTAAAAAAAGCAATTATTCCTTTTCAGCTGTTTCCCGTTGCAAAATAATGAATATATTATTGTTCCAGCAATTAAATAAAATCGATTAAGTTTATATCTATGCCTTGTCGTGACAAAAATTTTGATACATCGACTGGAATAGAAGTCATTGAGAAGAAACAGTTAAATCCGAGGTAGTAGGAATCAATACCCCTTAATTAGTACATGATATTTACGCCATTGTAATAAAACTATGTGCGTCGTAATCAAAATTTATAAGTAAATAAGAAGTAATATTTAACTTGTGAAATAAAAACATGCAACATATTCCATATGTTGCACTATATCGCAACATGTCCTCAATTAGCTTGTAACTAGAACCTATACTCAATAACACAGCTAAAAGCCAATTTAATACAAGTCATGAATTTAATAGTAAAGCACGAGAGCTATAATCCAGGAACGATGCAAACATAAGTATCTTAGGTCCATGATGCTTGAGAGAATATTCTTAAAGTACGTCAAGCCCAAAGAATATATTTGCTCGGGAAATAAAAAAACAGACGCGCTCTTCTATGTGGAGATCAGGAAATGTGTGCTCACATCAGGTATGGAAAAACGTTATTTACTTATCTTGGTCGACGATACTTTCTTTTTTTTTTTTTTAAGTTGCCAGCAAAACGTAAAGCACACGTGCAATCTCCAGGACGCCAACGTTATAGTCGTAATGTGTGCGCGGTGATCCATGCGGAGGGGTGGATGAGGAGAGATGGGTGGGTAAGTGGAACTGCTCTTCAAAAGAAATATCGAGTCTCTTTACAGAGCGCGGAAATTAAATACTAGGTAGTGAAAATAAAACGCCGTGATTCCTCACTCCGTAGCGGCTTTGAATATATATATTCAAAGGTAGCGGGGACTTGCGGGGCGCAGCGCTGTTTTCAAGCAAGCAGAGGGACTTGTTTTGTCCCTCGGCGTGGGCGGACGCCGAGCAAGACCTGAACGTCCTATAAACCATGCGCGCTGCATCTAATTCCGGCCGGCTACACGCCGTTCTTCGGTGGGAGGGCACGGCCAACAACAAACACGCGACGCGCGAAACTGTTTTCCCGAGGAAAGCCGGATTAGGGCGGAGGATTTACTCGTGGAAAATGAAAAGCAAAATAAATTTCCCGGCAAGAGAGGGGAAACGAGGAAAGCCGTAAGGGGAAGGGGGCGCGGACGGGAGGCAGGAAAGTACAGAAGGACGAGAGAAGGGAGGGCGAGCGGCAGGAAAGACCTCAAATAAACAAACAAGCAATAACAAAAGGGTTGTAAAGCCGCTAAAAGCGGGGCTGGGGAACCCTACGGGAACGCAGACGAGGCGAATAAAAATAATTTATTTTTATGAGAGCAATGAGCATTTTGCTCCTGGGGTGTTATTACAGCGGAAGAGGGTGGAGGGGGTTGTACCCGCCCGTTCCACCCGACAGAAAAAAGAAGGAATTTGTATTTCTCCTCCCAAAGTGATGTGCGTTGAACCGTAGCATTTCCCTGCGGGAACCACGCCTCTGAATTGAATTAGCCGACAAAAAGTCACCCTGCATTCGCATTATAAAATATCTTTCTTTTCTGGCCTCTTATTTAGTTTATAGTCAAAAACTGCCCATCTTCCAAGATGCGCGAAACTCTCAAGGCACGAGGATATAAAAGGCGGAAGAAACGCATCTTGGGTTATTGTTCAAAAAGGCCTTCTTTAAAAAAAACAAAACACATTTTCGTATCTTGACTAAACAATCTTATTCATGTTTTTTCTCGAGAGAGAGACAGCGCTTTTAAAGTGCTTTTTTTAGACAACAAAAAAATTAGAATGTGTACGTATATGCAGTGCAGCAAAGATAATTACAGAACTCACGGCATTGTCGTCCTTAACATGATCCGAAATGTAATAAAAATTTCGTACACTCCATATTGATTACCTAATAATTGCAGGCGGTAGCGACTTGAGTTTTACCGCTTGGAAGACCAAACATGATATGTGTGGTTCCTTAATAACAATTAACGAATTAATGACCAACAAATTAACTCCAAAACATATAAGACATAAGTATTAACAATGAGTAAAGAATGACAAGTTCGACATAAAAGTGAAAAATCCCCCCTAAATTCACTAAACCAGATCTGCAAATAACTCTCCGACTGTAAAATATATGCATGAGGCAAACATAGTTACCAACCTAATAAAACCCAGAATGATACTGACACGGGGTTCAAATTTCATTACTTACAACAAGTTTACTAACACGAAGGTTACAAAATTTTCGATAAATATGTTAATATACTATTACGAGACAGTGTTTGGGTCAAAAACGCAAAAGAGTCGAACATCTCTCTACCCCCGTTCTTCAGGCTTCGAAAGGTGCTAACAGCTCTCTGTGGTATCAGATGAATGGAGGCTGGAGAATGTATATCGAACGGTACCCTTAACTATTTTTGCGCGAAGCGGTCCATGAAAGGGAAATGAAAGTGGTTCTGCTAACAGAAACGAATAACTGCGTCTTGCGAAACGTAGCTCGACGCACATGTCTTCCAATGAGTGCGAGACAATATGCTATGGCGCTGTAACGCTTGAATTGAGGTTGGAAGGCGGCACTTCAAACATCTGTTGTGAAGGTGAGCTATGTTTTACACGCAAACGCGGTGATATCTGCTGCTTGTATAATCATTGTTGCCACTCGGCTGCGATTACAGCCACTGGACCGGTGGCTCGGAGCGCGTGGAATTCAACAGCCCGTTCTCAGTGTTTGCCTTTGCAACATATTTTCAGACATACATTCCGTGAAAATAAATGTTCTGCCACCTATTCAATTCTCCGCAGCTAATTCCTGAACATTCAGTACAAAACCATCAGCCGCCGATACGGCAGGGATTGTATGGCGTTTAGCCTGTGCGCAGATGGCGGCGAATCAAAGGCGACGACGAATACAGCGGCAACGATGGACGACGAGACTGCCAGAGAGCAATACAGAGGTCAGAGTGGCAACGAGGTGTTTAACGACGGCAGTGTTTGGAGTTAGAAAGCGCGGATGATACTCATGTGTGTAGGACGGATGAGGATTGACTAAAATTTTGGTTTTAAGGGCGCCGCCTACCCGCGCGTGAGAGGCTCAAAAGCGACGGAGCAGTAAGGTCGACCTTGAAGCGCGAATCAAATGACGTGTCGCCTCAACGAGCCAAGCACTGAACTAACGTGCAAGGTTCCCGCTGAACAGTTTTTACTATGGGATACTAAGCGGTGACCATATAATTTTATTGGTGGAAAGTCTGCAACTAAGTTCAGCGCAGGTCGCAATCTGAGTTTCACATACATCCGGTTAATACATTTTGAAGTACGGAAGTCTGAAAAGGCAGTTTTTAGCAATGTTGGAGGGCTTATAAACAGTATTTTTTAATGAGAGTGGCGTCTTAACAATGAGGTTGCGACCTTGATTGAAGTTTGTTTTCTTTTCGTACGTTGGCACAATGGGCATACGTGGAATAGTTTCGTAGAAAAACCTGTTTACGAACACACTACAACGCATTTTCAGCGTGGGGTAGGTGGCCACCTTAATGACTTAGATAGAGCAACATTTCAAGTGTTAAGTGGCTGACGTAATAAAAAAAACCACGTGTGGTGGAATAAATATTAATCAGTTCGTTACGTAGTGCAGGAATATTAATCACCTTAAATTGTAGCTGGTAACTGAACGAAAATTAGTGCGTTTCATAAGGAATAATTTTAACACGTTATGTAAATTAAAGTATTTCGTTTAAATAGTCTTATTTTTAGTTTAGCACGTCCTTCATCCCAACCCAAACTGGCAAAGCCGACGGTGAAATACTTTAACAATACTGTATGTTAGAGAAGTTCATTTAAAAAAATGTATGGACATAAGTTTAATGTTACAATCTCTCTTCTGTCATAGTAATTAAAGATGATGTCTACATTACCCACCTTGGAGGACTAAGAAACACACTATTATTGCACTACACTATGCCATTTAAGGGCGGACATAGGTAAGTACTTACGAGGACTGCAGTACTAAAAAATATTCGTTGTTCGGATTAAATCACGGTAACTCATCAGACACCATTCATCTCTGCCGAATGAACCAAAGCTGATTATCTCACAGTTTTCCACAAAAACCAAATGTGGCAAATATATACATTAATCATACACGTGGTCATAAGTGTTAAAAGTCACGTGTAAACTATAAAAAAAGCGAAAAAAAAAAAAAAAAAAAACAAGAAAAACCACAGAATAAATGATCCCTCATAATATAGGAGCAACGCCGTACTAAGTTGTTTTCTCTTGTATAAACAGTGCCCGAAACCAACTTATTACATTTTTAGGGTTTAGGAATTTAGGGTGGACAGATTCGAACGCCATAGCACAGCGCTGGTGTGAGAAATTTCGAAACTAGATACTTATCATGTTAATATTGTTTTGTTTATTTTCACTTCACTGTTGAATATTTATACTTTATTCTATATCAACTATTTAACTGTTTTTTTTACATCCTACAATACGAAATTTACGTTGGTATTAATTGTTATTTGACTTTACGTTTTTTTTTTTTTTACAAAATACGAAATAATTGTTTGATAGTACAAAATAACCCTATAGGCATTTAATTTAAGTTATTATTGTTCTTAATGTATATTCAAGTTTTTTTTTCAACCGAATGCTGAGTATAAAACGTAAGTAAACAGCAGCAGACGAATTTACGGAACTACTTGGTAATTTAGCGTGCTACTTCACCTCAGTAAATTTTACACCCTAAATCCCCAAACATTGACTGCGCTAACCTGGTCACGTGAGTCATCTCTGACACGGCTATAGTGTCAGTAATAAAAAGGAGTTTAGAAATTGGTTTAAAATTTCTGAAGTGGAATCAGAAACCATCCTATACACTTGTATTGTCATTACGGAATGTAATGCTACGGGAGGGCGGAGCTGGACAAAATAATCACTATTAACCTCTGCCTAAATAACGCAGATCCCTGATGAAAACTTAACCACGGACTAGCTCGGACTTTTGACAGGGGGCGCCAGCTCTAAAACGTGGACAGGAGCAGGGGGTGGCTAAAGGAGGGCGATGTGGTCTTGTTTACCGGAGGAGCAGCTCAAAGGTAGCAGGGATGGGTGGGCGATAAAGGCGAGGCGATGTATATACACAGTTTACTCCGGCTGTGGCAAGCCAAACAGTCTGCGCACGCGCACATGGTCCAGGAGGGACTGGAGACTGCGCCTAACCGTACCTGCAGCTTGCCGCCTTTGATCCCCTCTCCCCCACACCCACGTCCTTTTGCCCCTTCACCCGACCCTTCAGACGGCTGCGGTGTCAATAGCCGTCGCTCCAGCCAATAAGGAATACTATATTGGATCAAACGGTCGCTTGCTTTGATCAACAGCTACTCGTGTTTCTCGTCTCACTTCGCAATCCCCGGCTGACTCGGGAGGAGAAACAGGTACGGCAATGCAAATCACTTATCTTCGGACCAACCACACTTCACCCACTCCTTCATGGTCAATCAAAATTGCGTCATTTCATACCACGATAGTACGCTAACTCTAACGCTGAAAAGAACATCAGATTCCGCACCATGTAACACAAAAGGAGAGCATGGTTTTGCATATTTGTAAATCAGGCTATCAAATACATTTAGCAGCATTTGTACAGTTTATTACTGTTCCATCAACAGGTGGCAGCACATTTAAAATGCGTTTTGTCATTTGTGTTTTAGTCGGCAATCATGCATATATATTTTTTTAATGGCATGGAAACATATACTTTAATTTGTGCATTACTTCATACTATAATCGTGTGCATCAAATTATTAATTAAATATACATATCTTCGAAACGTTAACAAGTAAGGAAAGTCGTAATACATTAACAAATGCACCATCACGAGGGGGTAGAAAAACTTTGTTAGAAACTAACTAATATTGTTGGCAAGAAACGTTTTCTACAGTTCATATTCTTAGGTTTAAAAAAAATGTTAGGCCAATTAGCAAGCGTATGATTTTAGGTAATGAAACCAAGGACACAAAAATGGCGTTCTCTATTTCGAATGTAATAAATAAATACTGTATGAGGAGGGTTGCAGATTCACAATTGGTCGCCCCTAGGTATCTGCTTGTTCCGGAGGATGACATGAAAGTGCGGGGATAACAGGAGATCCCCGAGAAAACCCACCGACCAGCGACATCCTCCAGCACGATTCCCACATGCGAAAATCCAGGGTCCGACCAGCCGGGGATTGACCTGGATCGCGTTGGTGGTCTAATCCTCTATTTTGATTGAAACTGCCTAACTGAACGAATAGGCCTTCGTGTTCGGTTTAATACAATTATGAAATTTTACCGGTGCAAGTAGTTCTTTCCAAATAATAACGTCTGCATCTATTTGCACACAAATATATATATAGGCCCTATATGTGTGGGTATATCTATAACATTGTAGATTCGATGAAATTTCAATACAATTATCGTTTTGTATGTGCGAATTTCAGTTACCCGTAAACCTGAGTACATTATGAATAACTAATTTGAATGCCAAAACGTTCAGAAATAAAATTAACTATCAAGCCACGCTGTACACTAATTAGTTTGACATTTAGTATAAATACTGTCGGTTTTAAATAGAAACACAGAAAAGCACATCTATGGACAGTAATTACTACATCACCATTGAAGGGTGAAACGTGGAACTTGGGTTATGAGTTTATCTTAGGCTGCGTTGGGTTAGTTATTTTGCGATGATTAAGTAAAAAATAACAATTTCAGATAAAGACGTTTAAAAACTAATTTACTAAGAGGCATTCGACTAACAAGCGTTTGGTACACATGGTTTAATAAAACAAACTTGCGAATAATAATTTACCGCCCTGCTATCAAACAGAGCACATAAACTGCACATGTTTAATTTTCAAAGCGTATTTATAAGTGAACTAATCGTAATAAATCGGCAAAAATCAGTCTCGGACAAAAATTATAATAGGAAAAAATTGTAATTCTGATAGCGGGAAGGACACGGTCCCTGTATAGCAGGCAAGGCGGCAGCAATGCGGATAAATCGTCTTTGTTCGGGAGACGAGAAGTGCGCATTGGGTTTGGGGTGGGATTGTTTCTTTGCGGCTCCAACCTCGACTTGTTCGTAATTCCTCTAAAGCTGCCAGTGGTCAGTACTACTCACGCCTTCAGTGCGACCTACCCCCGCTCTTATTCTACTGGCGGCAGGGGAACGGGAAGGGTACATTCGGCGACCAGTGGCCAGGTCAGTCGCCAAAGCCCACCCTACCCTCCACACGGTCGAAACAACTTCCCACGAGAACTCCCCTAATCCCGGGCAAGGCTTTAAACTCGGCGCCGAACTCGGCAGCCAACTTTAATCAAAGTATGGGTACGTTGAGGGCGAGCGGCCAGGGGCGAGGGGGCATTAGTCCGTGGGTGGCTCCTACAGTAGTCCGGGAGTTGCGAGCTCGTGAAGTCAAATTTAGTGCTGGCCGGCGATCCCCACCCATTTCCCACCAGTCCCCTTCCCTCTCATTTTTCCCTAGGTCCCATGGAACGAGGTAGGGAGCCTCCCACAAGCTTAGGATTCCTTCCCGGAATTCGATCGCAAATTGTCTCGATGTCTTCCGGACATCAGCTACCTTCGTCTACGCATCCAAGGAAAAAAAAACGGCCCCGAACACGGCCCAACTAAATTTGACATGCACTACCACAAATATTTCAAACTACGCATGGCAAATTAACTAATCAATACCAAATTTGCAAACAGTAAATGTACTGCCACAATTTACTACACAAAAACATTGCCGATTGATCTATCTCTATTTAACTATGCTCAATTGAAGACCTCAACGAAGAGTTCAAAACTTATTCTCCTATAAATCCTGTGGTCAAGTGAGCAGTCGGGAGCCTATGGTACACGTACACCTCCAACATAGCTATATATCGCGAGCCCAAGGCCAAGATGCGGTGGAGCGATTAGGGCCACCTATACACGTGCATCGGCTCCATCACCGCCTCTGCGCGCAAGTAGGCCTACAGAACTGGCGTGCCGTCTGTCCGTCGTCAGCTCTCCTCTTGCGACTTTCAGCGCCG
>PNEQ01046001.1:78425-130581 GCA_003012365.1 Medauroidea extradentata
TATCTCTGTCGACTTATCTCTGTCGACTTATCTCTGTCGACTTATCTCTGTCGACTTATCTCTGTCTACTTATCTCTGTCTACTTATCTCTGTCTACTTATCTCTGTCTACTTATCTCTGTCTACTTATCTCTGTCTACTTATCTCTGTCTACTTATCTCTGTCTACTTATCTCTGTCGACTTATCTCTGTCTACTTATCTCTGTCTACTTATCTCTGTCTACTTATCTCTGTCTACTTATCTGTCTACTTATCTCTGTCTATTTATCTCTGTCTACTTATTTCTGACTACTTATCTCAGTTTCTTTATATCTGTATATTTATCTCGTATTTTCACTCTATTTTCTCTCTTTGTCTATTTTCTATATTTTTCTCTCTATTTTCCCTCTATTTTTCTCTCTGTATTTTCTCTCTGTCTATTTCTCTATGTCTATCTCCCTGTCTTCCTCTGTATATCTATGTATCTGCCTTCTATATTTCTAAATGTATCTCTCTCCATCGCTATATCGCTCTGTCTCTCTCTCTCTCTCTGCCGTTCGCCGTCAGCACCTCGCTAAATCCCACTCCACAATAATTAATTAGCAATCTGACGACGGTCGTTGATGCCTTCTGCTCCCAACAATTCACGTCCCTCTCTCGCGCAGGTGCCGATAGAACTCCATCCCTGCAACCAACCACCCTTCCTCTCGCGACCCAAGAAACTTCTCCAATTCCCTTGCCGGTCCGCCTAAGCGGGATCCCTCGTAAACACATAGCCGGACCGATTAAACTGATCAGTGCAGTTAATTTCTACGTGTTCTCAACCACGTCATCTTTGACAGCGATAATGTCTTAATTTACGCTTTTACTTCTCTACATGTAATAAATCCCCGAGTAACTACCAATAATATATTGGCATCATCAAAGCTTACTTAAAATGTAATCAATCCACTACAAGTGTATTTTAATTATTATAAATATAAAAATCATTATACACCTCATAAATGACTAACAATAATTATGTACTTCCTAGTTTCTATGACACGTATATAGTGCATACCTTGGCAAATCCGTTTAAAAGTCAACTACCTCAGTGCACGAATCGTGGCTAGCATTCCGTAAGTCACAGTTTAAACAATTGCAAATATTTTAGCTAGTGAAATTTGGTAACAGCTCCAATCTGCAAATTATTACACAAACTGAACTTTTTTCTTTATAAACAAAACGGTGCTTCCCAAGTACAACATCGTACACCTTTGGTATCAACTTAATTCCTGAGGCGCGTTTCTAAGTTTGCGTTAGAGAGGGTCTAACCACATATTGTTAACGGCTAATATACTATACAAATTAGAATTATTTTTGAAAACAAACGGCTGCCTCATAGAACGCCCAAAAATGTCCTACTCGCAGTGTAAGATACTAAACATAGGATACTGAACTCATACTAACGTGCAGAACTGTAGTTAAGTTCGCTCTCAAGGACAGTACACGCAGCAGCAAAGAACCTAAATGATTCCTCTCGATTCTTTCATCTTAATTTCTTCAAATATTGTATGCAGGGCCGTGACTAATGGGGAGGGGAGGAGCTTGGGATTGTCCTCTCCCACAAATCGCCGAAAGGAGCGAAATCATCTACAAGGGGTGAAAAATCAAGGAAGTGTGTGCAAACGTCGACACATTTTTTTACTAAATGTAAACGTAAAATAGGGCCTTGCATAATAATACAAATTCTAATATTTAAAAGAGTCTCTACATGGTATTTCTCCATACTGATATAACTGTCGCATACAACAGAGTGCAGTATGGGTACAGTACATTATGCAAACTTGCTGTTAGTACGAACTCAGTCGAAGTCATTTGTTGAGTATTGGGTACGGTGGGCGAGTTCCGTTCTATTTCTATCATCATATCCAGTATAAATACTGTTGTACTGCACGTTTAGATCATAACCGTTTATTTTATGAACAAATAGAGCAAAGGCAAACCCTGCAATGGTGTTTTACGGTTGTTTTATTGTTGTTCATAGCATGACATCTTCTGTCGACAAATTACTATTACTATTACATTGACGTTATCGCCAAGGTAATTATTACCGGTGTTTTATGTATTAAATATTCAAGTGCTGAGTTTTACAAGTTAAAAACTGATTCGTTAAAAAAAATTTAAAATTTTTACAGAACAGTATGTACAATGTAAAGACCCTATATGAAAAATTAAAACATCTGTAAATCTTGGTTACTACTTCACAAATTTTAATATTTGAGATACATATAATTGTGTGCACAGCACAGACCATCAGATTTAAAGTATTCGACTTTAAATAAATAAAATTCCATTGTAAGCCGACAACTGAAGCAAAGTAACAGCGATTTACACAAATCAAGTGAACAGCTGACTAGGGATTATGAGCAGGACTTAACAGTAGCCTGTATTCCACGCTCCTTGCTCTGAGGAACATTCTGACCGACAGTAACTTTCGCCTAGTTTAAAACTTATATGTGTCGCTCAAATTATTGTAAGTAAAGACTTCCAGGAGGCTTTCACACAAAGTTTGACAGCATATACAGTGTTGCTGACCATTCTAGTTTCAATAGCCACATGCGAAATAAGTTTCTGCAAGCTCAAACTCGTCGAAAATTATTTGTAATCCACAAATGCTACAGAAAGGTTATCTGGACTGACGATACTCACAATACATATTTACATTGCTCGCAACCTCTCTTTTGATGTAGTTGCAGAACAATTTGCAGTCTATTAAGGCACATCACCAGCACTAATTTGGTTTCTCAATTTATGTATGAATATATGTCATATGTCATTTGCTACTAGCTATTTTATATACTTCATAGCACGATCCATACAAATGTTTGATACTAAGATAAGACAGTTTTAAAATATTGTTAATCTACTACTGAAGAACGTCAGGATAGGTTTGTCTAAAATAGTTTCTCTACCGAAGGGAATTAACATAGGCTTAAAATAAAGTGTGATATCTAGTACTGAGAGATGTCATTGTTAGGATTAAATTATCTACTGAAAAATGTTGAGATATTATGTTTAAAATAGAGTTCATCAACTATTGACGGATATTAAAAATTGGTAAGATGGATTTCTGTTTACCTACTGAAGAACGTTAAGATTGTCAACATAAGTTTAAAAAATGAGGAAGAGGAAGATTTTATCACAATTTATGTCTAAAATAAGAAAAAAATATTTGGTACAAATACACAAATAAAAAACGACGTTGAAAACTAATGTGAACCGCACCCCTGTTGGTGTTCGTATTGGTAGGTTAAGTCTTTTATAAATGTAACGATGTTCAACTCGTGAGGGTGAAAATAGTCTAAACGGGCGTTTTCACAGTAATATGTGAGTGAGAGTTTTTGGTCAGCGCTTAACATCGAGGTCTTTAGCGCTGGTGAATGGTGACATGAGGTGAGTATGGAGCAGTACTGGAATGAAACGGAGGGGGAAACGTGAGATCCCCGAGAAAACCCGCCGACCAACGGCATCGTCCGGCACAATTCTCACATGTCTAGTTATAAGAATGTGGCAAAAGCAGTCTCAGGAAATTTAAAGCACAAGACAGACTTGCAGCATTCCTTTATCTTTATTACTGCGCCATAAAATCATTGGGTCGCCTGTGAAAGTCGCAAGAGAGCAAGGCGATGAGCCGCGGATAGTATCAGTGTGTTGCTCGCAGAGGTGCTGATGTACGCGATGCGCGTGCCTGAATTGTCTTTACTGCCGAAGAGATTCTCAGTCTTACACACCGCAGCCGAGCCGCGCCCTTCCCCAACTTCCTGAAAGTATATCAATAATAAACGTACAAGAGTACACACAGTCGGATACATTTTTACAACTTCTCCACTCGAGCTTAAATTTATTGTTTCTAAGAGCATGCGATAAGATGATCCTTGTACATTTTTCTGGTCGAACACGTAGGAAGGAAAGGAAATAAGAGCCATAAAGCGGCTATGGTTTCTGTTCAGACACCGCGACGAAGGCTTACTTCAGCACACGAGGGAAACCGCCAAAACGCTTTCTCTTTTTATTTTAAAAGGATATCTGGCTGATGATTTACCACCCCACAACCACTAACGGACTCTTGCAGCTAAAAACGTAGTTCGGAGCGTTAAGGGTGTTAAAGTGCGACAAATTCATAATTTTATATTTTTATGAAATATTGATAGTTTTGTAGACGATACTTGTGAGTACATTTTCCTCTTACGAAACAATTTTAACTAGCATGGTTTTCCCATAACGGTGCGTCAAAGTCAAAATTGGCATGTTCTGCTGCTATGCAAATAGTGGAAACCAATTGACTCACGTAAGTGAAATAATTCACAGTGAAATAAAACGCCACGGACTACGAAATAAGACATTTATAAAAATCCTGTGAACTATTTTTGTATTTAAAATAAAATTGCTAAATTTTTACTCTTTACCTGTACTATTGCGATTTTTTTTTAATTTTTTAAATATAACGTTATGGTTTTTTCAATACTTTATTGCATAGCTCATGGGATGTAATATCACAGTGAATTATTTTGTTTAAGTAGGTCAGTTGGTTTTCACTATTTGCATGGCAGCAGAACAAGCAAATTTTGACTGTCGCACCGTTATGAGAAATCTATGAGAGCTAAAATTGTTTTGTAAGTGGAAACTGTACACACAAGTATTGTCTACATAACTAACAATATTTCATAAAGATATAAAAATTATGATTTTATCGCACTTGAACATCCTTAAGAAGAAAGTTCGCAAGTTAAACTGCTTCAAGTGCCGTTCCCGAGCGATGTGGCACAACGGTAATAAGTTGAATTCGGATTCCGGAGGTCCCGGGTTCTATTTTCGGCTACGGTTTTCATGATTTCGTTTGGATTCCCGAAATTCCCTAAAGTACATACTGGGATGGTTCCTTACCATAAGCCATGGCCGATTCATTTCCCAATTCCTGTCCTTGTGTGAAGATGTGTCATCGTCTTTAATGACCAACAGTCATCGTTTAGTTTGATTGGATAGTAACAACAGTTACTATAAGAACATAAGCTGTATGCAACGTACGAATGCTGTACGCATTACGCCGGTACTGGAAGGCTAAAAATCAATATTTCTACACTAATTATAGCTACACGTATAATACATAATGAACAAATAGGGCATAATTGTTAAAAATTTTTTTATAAAATGCGCCGCTTGGTATTATTATTACGAAAAGTTGTAAATGTTACATTTGAAAGTGCACGCAATAGCATGAGCGAGCGTGCTTCGAAATGCCAATAGATAAATAGTTTATCTCAAAGTAACATACTGTTTTATTTTCGTTAATAATCACATTAGGGACAAATGTAATAGTTGAGTTAAAGAAAGTTTCCTTAGACATTTACTAAAGCAGTTGTAGTACAGGGGTGAGTGATAGCCTTAAAATATATTAAGAGTGAATTTTCAGTCCGTCTGCCCGCCCGTCCCTTAGCAGGTGCAATATTCCTCGCGTTCTGGTTGCAGTATATACAGGTTGAAAATCCATCTTTCCGGAGATTAGTTGGGTTTTGTGATATGTGGGAGAGGGGAGGAGTGAGACTATACGAGCGGTCAGCAAGTCGAGGGCTTCTGCACGGCTGACATAGGACGGTGTATGGGTGGGTGAGTGTTTGGGTGGATGAGAGTGAGTGGGTGGATGAGTGAGAGTGAGTGAATGAATGAGTGATGAGTGAGCTGATGAGTGAGTGGGTGGATGAGTGGGTGAATGAGTGAGTGGATGAGTGAGTCCGTGTATTACGTATTATATATATATATATATATATATATATATATATATTATTGTGCCTATGATAACGTGTCACCTTAACGTGTGCGATATGGAGGAAGTGTTAAATAAGTACAAGTCGATGTTCATGCTTGTTTGTATTTTACTGTTTTATGCAAAACATCTTATTTCTAATGTATGCACAACTGTTGCGTACTAATTAATTTACTTATCGGTATGTAGGAATTTTTCGAGACAGAATCGAGAATTATGAAAGCTTAATAACTTTCCGTAAAGCAATTTGCGTAAAATGTAAGCAGCTTACTCTCGTTGCTCATTTGTTGTTCGTGCAACGGCACCCATTTCGTGTACATGACTAACATTTTCGTAGTGAAACGTAACTTTAACATCTTCACTTTTATTTTAAGTTTCGCACATCATAAAATACGAATATCGCAGTGTAAAACTTTAAACTTTCAAGCAAAAAATGTAGAAAAGGAACCGACAGAGCTCTTGACGTGCCTACGATCACTTGATATGTTTGTCACATGCGCAGAAGCCTATTATCGCTATAGCGTATTTAATCTACGTAACACACGCATTTATAGGCCATTCGTAAAAAAAAAGTGAGTACTAAAAATAATCACCAGCCGTTACTGCATGTAATACAAAATCAACTTAGAACTTGTATGGTTCCGTATATATTCCTATAGAAATACAACAATACAGAAATAGTATCAATCAAAATAGACATATTTGTATTTTATATCATAAATAAACTTTTTAAATGCAACTATATAGGTTTCTACAGACATCACAATTTATCTAACACGCGCAAACATCAAGTGACGTGTCCAGAGAGGTTAGACATTTCCACTGTTAGCCGTTAGGCGCGGAAAGATACGAATTGGCTGCAAATAGCAATTTTGCAGGGCTTTTGTGAGTGCTCATTTTATTCCGAAATGCCTATAGTGTAAGAATTCTGACGAGCTATCTTGACGTAGTTGTTTGTAACACCGATAGGATGTTTTGGGTTCAAATCCCGTGTAAAGAATGGCGACGGGGAACTGACGTGGTATATAAACACATGTTAGTGGCATCTGGCAGACGAGATAGTTTTCTATTTTAAGTATAAAAATTATAAGGATGGCTTCGTCTTGCGACGTAGGCACCCACTAAGGGGTAAAAAAAAGAGGTAAAATGTATTTTCCCGATATCCTCGATATCTCATAAATCTGGTGAAATATCGTTATGCTTTGTGGGTATAAAATTGTAAAATGTGTTTTCCCCATGTCCTAAATATCTCATTAACACGATATGCTATCGTTATAGTTTTGCCTTCGAATCCCGTTTAGAGCTAAGGCTTAGAAACAGTGTTTTTAATCAGCAGGGTGTCTGAACAATGACATTCCATTTTTGACATACCTGTATTTTATTTTCGTACATTGGCACAATGGGCATATGTGAAATAGTTTCGTAAAAAAAACATATTTAAGAACACACTGTAACGTGAGATTTTTAAATGTTTGTTGCCACAATCCAATAAAATTTAATTACACTGCAACGTATTTTAAACGTGTTGTAGGTGGCGCCGTTACGCGGTGATCTACGGCAGGACCCGGGTTCGATTCCCGTCTCCTGCCATCCTGATTTCTGTTTCCATGGTTTCCCACAACCGCTCCAGGCGAATGATGGGATGGCTTCTTAAGGCCAAGCACTATTGTTTCAACTGTTACCGCGATACTTATTTTTAAAGCTTAAACGAGGCCAGATATCAGAAATCTGACAAGCAATTTTGTTTAAAATGGTTTTTGCCACGATATTAAACTTTTTTAAAGCAAGAAATTACACAGTTTCGACTAAAAGGTTAATTAACCATAACATCGTTAATTACATAATGAGCGAAAACCTTGAAAAAATCAGCCAACATTGAGATTACGATTTTAAACAAAACTGCCACAGATTTTTGATATCTGCTCTCATTTAGGCGTAAAAAATGAATATCGTTAAAAAAGTATAAACTAAAAAGCATGGCCTTAAAGACCATGGCCGCCGCCAATGCGTCAAGTTGAGTGCGACCACGTGTTCGGCATCACTGCCGGTGTGTGGCAACGTACCAGATCCCGAAGGCATACTACGAAACACCATGCTGGCCGTACTGTTCGGATGAGGGTAGTGAATCATCGCCAGTTAGTCCTTATATAACATCTACGGCTCATCATAGCCGTCCAGCATAACGCTGACAACTATAGTTGAATATCCCTGGCAGAAGGAGATCACACCCCTTACTATCGCGGTAGAAGTTTCATCTAACAGTCTGAGATGACCTCGCTGTCGAAGATACGTAAAGCTCACTTATCTTACCTAGCAAGTATGTATACTATAAAGACAAGCCGCGCAATCCACCACCAGGATTGTCATCGCAGGCAAAGTCTGACAAGCGGGTTACTTGCACGGTGCTTGTCCGCAGTCGGCCAATCATAACTCTTGGCCCGGCTAGGCGTGCCGGGCATAAATTGAATTAGCCGGCACAAGGCTCGCGTCGATACTGAAATTGCACAGGGTGTGCCGAGGGTGGTGGGGAGTGGGAAGGGGATCGGAGAGGAAGGGGTCCGGGGAATATCGAGGTAGGCGTCTTACGTCGGCACGAGCTAAGATTACCCATCGTCGCATGTCTGCAGCATTCGATGAAGACGTGGCGCATTCAACTCAACGATAACGGCACAATGCCGAGTAATACGAAAAAATTACCGCTAAAATAAAATCTTTGATTTCTTACTCTGTAGATGACATCTCTGTCCTTGTGTGTTTCAACATAACAATTTGCGAACATGTGAAAGGGATTCCTTCAAACTCGACACACAAATCAGAATTGATCAAACTGTTAGTGATATTTAAATTTAATGACCCCCACGTATGGTGCTTATTTTCTAAATGGCGGCCATTTATAAATACTAGGAGCTACGCCATAACTCGGGAACAGACGATTCAAACCAATTTTTATATTTTGGAATTTTGAATCTGAAGCATTTGATCTAGGCCATATTTTGGAAAACCTTCGCTATGGAAAATATATTTACATAAAGACTGTGTGTTATATTTCAGGAACTCCTACAAAGATTCCAACATTTACAGTTCATCAACCAAACTTTGATTTCCATAGAGTTTATTGCTGTTATGTCTGCTACTTGGGAAGAGAAACTACGCGAGTATTGTAGACAGTATTTTGGAAAATACTTTACAAATTTTTGAAATCTGGGTTTATTCTAGTAAGCAGACTACGCAGTGTTCAAAGATGTTTTGGACCTACTGAACTGGTTTAATTAAACCTTATGCTTTGTCGTTTATATTCTCAGCTTTGACTTTAGAAAGGTTTTGTTTTCCTCTATAATATATAATTTGACAAGTAAAACATATATTGGTAAGGACATGATTCGTGTGTCTCAGGAATCTCACACATCAGTATATTTACTGCCGACTACAGCAGATGAGCGTTCCGCTTTGCTTTGCGTTGTTGCGGAGACGACTCACTGGTAAGGGTAACATGATGTGGGTATGAAGCAGCGCCAGGAATGAAGGGGCGGGAGAACCGTAAGATCTCCGACAAAACCCGCAGATCAGCGGCATCGTCCGACACGATTCCCACATGCGAAAATCCGGGAATCTAACAGGAACCACTTTGGTGGGAGATGAGTGCTCTAGCGGCCCCAGCGTAAACCTTGTGTGGTGTGCGCCGCGGTCGGCAGAGTCCTGGGGCTATTCTGAAGTCAACGTGCGTGAAGTCACTAAGCCACCGACAGCGACACTCGTTCAGGGCTTGGTGGGATACTCACTGGCAATACCTCCCTCCCGCACAGCAGGGTGGAGACTGATTTTCTTTCTATAAATGACAGTCTGGCTCGGGCGGAGGCCTGCGCACTTTACCATGTCAACATATTTTAACAGTAACTTAATTCAAATGAACGATACTTAATGCGAAAATTCTTTGTGTTATAAATATGACATACACAACACGAACGTTAAAACGAACTAATAATTTGACATACCGGTTTTGCAAATAACTTTCCAAATAAATACTTATTTCTCGCGATTGTTCTTCTCAGCAAGAAATTTTCCCAAGAAAAAATCGTGCACCAAAGTATATAATCACCTAAGCACTTATTACAACCGCCTGAAAATTATACGTTGTTATTTATATAAACTGTAGAAACTTTGCCAATATTCGCTACGAAGCTTTTTCCTGACACGCTACGTTGACTTCTCAGTTGGTCTTGTGTGAACAATCACGGGAATTGGGAATACAAAAAAAACACGACGGGACAAATAAAGAGAGATAGTGCTGTTTGCACAGTTGGGATTTAAGATGAGAAAGGAGCTACAATGAAGTAAAAAAAAAGCACTCGAATGTAACGGCGTCACATTCGTTATCTCAACAACCCCAGCAACCTGGCACAAGACTGTCACAGGCAGAGTTAAAATGGCAGCCGAACGGTAGAAGAACAATCCTGGCGGAGCGACAAACTTAAGAAACAAATGTATCTGATTATTCTGTTGCGTACGAACACTTTATTTTTCTGTTGTTTTAGCTGGAACAATTAATGCCTTAGATTTAATGCCATGTGGTGGACGGAAGGAAAAAAAACAACATTGCCGAATTAATTTCTACAAGCCACAGAATTGAACCTGATGATCAATCACCATAGCGGTCAAGCCCTAGAAAACGTGAATAAATCAATTAATTTTAATCGCAAACCACAGCACATTTCGAATTTAAAATCGCAGCTCATAGATGCAAACTTCGTAACTTACGAGAGTTTCTATACCAACATGCCTTATTGCTGCTCCGCTTTGGGTAACGCAATTGAACGTCACTGCTACAAAATTAAATATTAATTGCTCCATTAAACTTTTGAAATTACAGTAATAACTGTTAGTGAACATTTTCAATTAATTCGAGAGGACGCGTCACCGCGTCGAATGATGATCGTAAGTTCAATACCTCACTCATAGAGTAGTTTAGAAAGCATCCCAAAAAATGAAAATAATAATATGTACCCCTGTACCTTGTCCTTCTTTCTATGGTCAACTCTTCAACACTAGTACGAGCAGTTTGCTGGAACACAACATATTATACAAAAATATCGTGTCAAGTGAAATACCACTGTATGAGATTCCATTTAATATACGAAAATAATTAATTACACTACAAAATAAATTAACGTGTACCTACAAGATTATCATAGGAGTGTAAAAATATTAGCACACGATTATGTGTAAAATGTCTAAATTCAGGATTTTTTTTAAGTACCTCGATAGCTAACCCCTGCATTTAGCATCGCTCTTACGGAAGAATATGATTTCTGCTCTCAACGAAGTTGTATTTTGTGTGACTCTGTAGGCCTACTTATCATATTCACGGAATATCGCCTGATCGGGTTCTCTGGCTTCACATCCTGAAATCGCAATTCTGCCATTATTAAATCTTAATAGTTGGTAGGAGGAGCGATGATTTTGAATGTGTTCCTATAACATATAAACATTTCAGTTTCTACAATAACAAGTTTTATTTTCTTTTGTGAACTGAACCAACCAGGATCTTAACCTGCAGATGTAAGAAAATTGTCAGGTTAGTAATAAGGAACTATACTATCTTAAGCCAGGAACTGGAATAAAAATTCTACGATAAAAATCTATTTTCCGTGCAGCTGTTCCGGATCGAGCCCATGACTTCTTGAATGTCAATACAAACACTGTACGGCAACAGTGAACGCCGGTTCAAACTGCGTTTAAAACTTGCTGCTGGTGGGGCTGGTGGCTGACATTAGAATATTTTGATCTGCCTTCACAGATTCCAGATCTACGATATCGTAACACGACCAAGAAATTTTACCAGGAGAAAGAGTTGTTTGGATCAACCAAATGCACATTCAAAAAGTTCTAACAGGATGGACACGGAGAAGGCATGTCCTACGGGAGAATGAAAATAAATTATGAGTGAATTATAAAAATTAAATAGAAAAATTTACAAGATTGCAGCAAAAAATATTACAATATTTTCCGTAATTAGTTTTTAGTAAGCATGTAAGAGTAATTCAACCCAACGGCCGATTTGTTATGTACAATAGTAACACTAAAACCGAAATACATACATGCAAAGAAAAAGAAAAAAGGAAAACCGTATTTAGAAACACTTGCTAAAATAGTTGCTTATACTTATGCATCAACATACAAGATGATAATTGCACAAAAGTTATTACTCGCAGCCACACATCAGAACTTAAGATACTGTAACATAATTCTTCTTTGATAAAAAAAAAACAAGCACACAAACTGACACACACACAGCCACACACACACATACATATATATATATATATATACACACAATTATATACAAGGTTCCTGAACTACAGGTATAGACGCAGTGAGGTGATTCCTTATGAAAAATAAAGTAGAAAATATACAGGACACTTAGTTAGGTTTGATATTTAGGGAGTAATTAGCCTTTGAATATCGAGTTTGAAAAACGTATGTTATTAAAATATCGGAAACCAAATTATGTAAAACGACAGTACTTAAACATTGATCTACGTTATTAGGACCTTCAAACCTATATAATATCGAACGCTGTTTCATACCTCCAACTGTTACTAAAATAACAGGGATGGCCACCCTAAAATTGGATTCAACTTTTGTACTGTCCGGATATTGGAACATTTGACGATGTTTTATTGAGTAATGTGAGCTTTGTAACAAAAATGGTCCTCCTATGCAACTGTCTAGAGGACATAGTTGTTGGAAATACACGCCAAACTTTGGATACAGCGATAGTGTGCCAGGAGAGCATAGGCAATACTGTGTACATTAGTTTTGATGTGCTCACTGCACAGGTTCTGGTGAACGATCGCTGTAAACAACATTATCCACACTAAGTTCACGATACCGTCTCAACAGGTAAAAATGTCGAGAGGTGATTCTCTATCCAAAATGGGGTAGAAAACATCACATACGAACAATGTCTTGTAGAGTAACTCGTAAGGGAAATAACTATCCTTACAAATCGACGTTTTAAAAGGTTTTAACAGAAATTAATAAAACCTACTGGGCACTAAAAAAAGATTCTGTGAATGATGTTACTTTTCGTTCTGGTGCACAACTATTGTGGAGTACAAACATTCGCTACATCGAGAACAAAAAAAGAGGTGGTATTTTCCTACCAATGTGCGTGCAACACTTTTTTTTTAAGAAGTAATACACGTTACATACACACGTCACCTTCATGGAACACTTTAATGCAGACTGTTTGAGAGGATTATAATGCGAGGTGCACTACGCTGCCTGTCAGGTACGCAACCCGCGTTGCAAGGCTGGTCACACGAGACAGTTGCGAGCGTATCGTTCGTTTACCGTGTATGTCAGGGTGGCAGATATGCATCTCATGTATGGTGCTGCTGGAGTTAATGCAAGATGAGCTCTGCGTCTGTTTACGGAGATATTTCCAAACAGACACTGTCCAGGCCATCGGATGTTCTCGTCTGTGGACAAACGGTTAAGTCTAGTTCACACACGAGGCCAGTAGCTGGATCCAGAAGAGAAGCTAGTGAGATGTTCCAGCTAACAATTCCAGTGTAGGTCCACACGTTCCAGTTGCAGTAGCGGAACAATACGGCGTCATATCGTCTGGAAAGTGCTCTTCGTTGCAGTATACGTTGTACTGGGAATATACTGATTGAAGAATTAGAGGTAATAATACAAAACCAGAAAAATAAGAGACGCAGAGTTTGGGTTAAAAAGTGAATTCGAAGGTGGAACAGTTTAGGTGTATCGGAAACACTTTTACGTGAACTTGCTGACGAGGGCCTTAACATATTTATGAGCCATTTGAGAATGACAGAAAACAATTTAGAATGGTTACTAGGTCAAGTCAAACATGACATTCAAAAAGAAGATACTTCGATGAGACCAGCTCTTCCTGAAAGAGCAAAACTGCTAATTACATTACGATGTTTAGCAACAGGAGACAGTTTGGCGTCGTTGCAGTGTTTGTACAGAGTGCCTGTAAGTTCCATATAGTTGTTTCTTTTGTTTATACAGCGCTGAAAGACTACATAACGTAAGAAACACCATGTATTTTGTACACACGTTAAACACATTAAGGTAACTGAAAATGTTTTATTAGGCCCAAATCATTGTACGTGATAAATGTACATAGCATCATATGAAAAAGGAATACTCATGAATTACTTGTATACATCAATAACACAATTAAAACATATAACAAACTAATAACAATTATATCGAATGTACAATACGCTGCAGCTTTGTATTTCCTGTTACCACTGACGTTTCGGATTCATCTTAAATACTTGCTACAGCTTGAGACAAAACGTCTGTAAAATCGCTAATTGAACGTGAAGAACTTGCTCTTAGATGATATGTGTTAGGCATAGTAGTTTGCCTCTCACTTGCAGCAAGCATACAGTTGTTTCAATAGAACGAACATGTTGCAGTTATAGCTGGCATTTCAGAGCTGAATGCAACGGCATTTTTTTTTTAGATTGCATGCAACTAATTTACCAAACCAATCAAACTCATCCTCTTCTTTTCTTATGGCATCTGTTATTTTTCTTAAATCTTGAAGAGCTATTGACACTGCTGCCACATTTACGTTTTAGCATCCGTCATTGTGGTTGCGACGGCCCACCGATCTGTTGTTATTGTCGACATATGTTGCAATATCGCCAGTGTTGTGATGGAAAAATACTCATCCGAGTATTGTGTTACCTCATCTGCAGTTTCCTGAAATAATGGTTTTATTTTAGGGGGAGTAATCTAGTGTAGTTAATGAGTTACGATCACTGTAGCAAAGAAATACTGTCATCACAGCATGTGCAAAACAAAAACAGCTCTGCATGTATGTAGGACAGACATGTCGGCATTACATTGGTGTCAGTAAAAATATTGCTAGTTCTTGCAAGTTCCCAATAGTGAAAATACATGGAAAGAAATTCAGAAGGGTTCGATGAAAAGCGGAATTTTCCTGGATGCCTGGGAGCTATACACTGAGGGTACGTAGTTATTCGAAATCCGCCCCACAGTGGTGTTTCCGACTTCTACAATTATAAGACTTCCTTCAGTATCGTATTGTTCACCGTCGTTGATAGTAACTACAGTTTCAGCTACATAGATGTTGGAGCAAACAGCCGGATGAATTTATGTTATCGATGTAGGGAATGTTTGCACTCCACAATAACAGTACAACAGCTTAAGATCAACGAGAAGTAACAATATCGTTCACAGAATCTTTCGATAGGCCTAGTAGGTTTTACTTATTTCAGTTAAAACCTTTCAAAACGTCTGTTTTTAAGAGTGGATATTTCCCTTACGAGTTTCTGTAAGACTCGTATGTAATGTTTTCTACCCCATTTTGGATAGAGAATCAACTCACGGCAGTTGTACCTGTTGAGACGGTATGGTAAACTTATTGAAGTGTGGATAATGTTGTTTGCTGTGATTGTCCATTACTAATGAGTGAGAGAGAGATTTAGGTCAGTGTTTAACTTCGAGGTCTTCAGCGTTGGTGAGAGGTGGCATGAGATGTCCTTAACCTGTGCAGTGAGCACATCAAAACACGTGTACACAGTGTTGCCCATGCTCTCCTGGCAAACTATCGTTGCAGCCAAAACTTCGCGTGCATATTTATACGTCTCCTAGATGTAATAAGAGGGCCATTTTTGTTACAAAGCTCACATGCACATTAGCACGTTTTTTTTTTTTTTTTTAATCTACATAGCATGAGCACTTTCACCCCTTTCTCTACTTATGGAACGAAGTAGTCACTCAGAAGACTGTGTTTCAGACTGTATGTCAGAGGTATGTCATGCAACCCATAAGCATCAATATGTGACTTCATACCGGTGCGAGTATTCTGTGTCTATAGGTTCATCCAGCACGTTTTCCGTCGCTGCTGTGTCATTCATAAACCAACTGCGGTCTTCATCATTAGTAGCTTAGTTCTCTGACTGCCCCGCTAGAGTTCGCTATGTGAAGATCCAGCGACTGCAATGTATACAGCGGAAAGTTACAGAACTTCTTGAAAACCACGTAGAAGTATTAACATTTATTTGCGACTTCTATTCAATATTTTCTGAAGCTGAAAATTACAAATACCTTACCGACGTGTTGTGTGTTGTTTCGCTACGAAATTAAATGCAACATCGTGCCCGTGGCTCTCCGAAGTGAGAGTTCAGTTCTCAAATGTCACAGAACAGAGTCGTGGAAAGCGAACCTTTTTTCCGTGCTACGTCGTATCGGACACCTCTCGTTTGTTTACAGGCTCTTTTTCCTCCCCTTTCGCCTACCTGCTTGTTTCCTCCCATTCTCCAGCGCACTTATTTATCTCTCTTTTTTTTTTTTTCGTCTCGTCATATCTTCCCTGCGTTCTGCGCTCGCGGCCTCCGGGTCAAGGGTGTTTAGAGGGGGGCGGATGAAGGAGGGGAGTTGATAAACGTCCCCTTTGATCATGCAGTTGATCATTCATACGCGCTCTGTCATCGTCGTCTTTTTTTACGCCCCCTCCCGAAGCAGTGATACAGTGTAATTTGATTCCGGCGCAGAACAAAGCTCACAGTAATAGGGTTGATAACGCAGCGCTCTCCACCCCCACATCCCTTACCACTCCGCCATTCTCGACAGTCCCAGTGCGTTTCTGGTTCCGTGCAGGCTTATATATATAACATGGCAGTAATATAGAGCGAGCGCATCCAGAGGGCGACTCTCGTTCCGCGTTTCATAAAGCCCATCCGCCATTCCTCCTTTCCTGTTCCCTGGTTCATTCACGTATCGCGTGCCTCTTTTGACATCTTTCCCAGCCTCTCCCGCCTGATTACTCCCCGGAGATGGGCGGAGTTGCCGCGTGCATCTAGACTACAGATCCGCGAGATGATAAAGTCGAGGGATTTATTATAATAACTGGTTTATTAATAAGCTCGAAATTTCTCTGAACAGCGGGGGCGGTAACCCTAGGAACAGTTAAAGGGCTAATTTTATTCCAAGTCTCATTTGAACATTGATTATTACGGTTTCCTAACGAACGTGTGGTAATCGAGCTGTCCGCCCGCGGCTTTGCCCGCGTGTATTGCTAGTAGGATACCACGTAATGTCGGTGGCATTCTTTAAATATCAAAAAATACATATATACAACACTATGTATTTTCTCGTGGTAGTAAGTTTATTGTATACTATATAAAAACACACATGCAACGTTATAGGTATTTGCATTAGCATATTTCTCAAGCTATCAAGACCTAGATATTTCAACTGGTTCGGCTTATACCACGACTTAAACGAACACAATGTTTACGTCTTCTCACTCCCGTATAAGTCTAATTTTGAAAATTTCTCAAGTGTACTAACTGTACCCGCGATTTCGTTCGCGTAATTTTCTATTTTGGGACCCCCGTTCTGATACAACCTGTTCCCTGGTAATTTTCACACTGTTCCCGGAGTTTTTTTTTTTTTTTTTTTTTTCGTAAGATACTTTCGAGGATGCATGCACAACAAAGTTTCATTGCAATCGGATGAATGGTGTGTACAACAATTTTCATGATGATCGGTTGAACGGTATAGAAGTTGATGCGCTGCAATGCCATCTAGTGGATAGTTATAGCAAAATTAATATCGCGAAAATATTATCCGTGTTCAACTACCCATGTATACAAATTTTTATGACGATTGGCTGAACGGTATAGAAATTTATGCGCTGCAGTTTCCTCCAGCGGGCGAGTTATTTTTTGGGATGAAAGGTACCCTATGTCCTTCTCTGTACCCCTGATAATGAGTGTACAATTTTCATGACGATCGACTGAGTAGTTACGGCGTGAAAGCGTAACAAATAAACAAACTCATTTTCACAAGTATAATATTAGTGACGATAAATAAGGCGATGAATCATATTTTCAGAAATGTTTTGTTTTCGGTTTTATACTGAAGTAGTGTGTTTCCCATAGCGTGAAGTCAATAAAGTACATTGTCTTATAAGTAATATTTACATCTTAATGGCGGACATCATTAGCCAATCAACGGCCGAGTTCGTTGACCTCAACGGTAGCATGGAAGTAAGTGACATCTGCATAACAATTAACTTCCCTTGGTTACAAACACCACCTAAACCCAAATAACTCACGACCTTAGCTGTTCAGGGCTATCCAAGTAACTCTACCGTTCCGTCACGGCTGCGTCCACTGTACTTTTAACATCTAATGACGTTGCTGTATACTTCAAATAGAAAAGTAAATAATCTTCCAGCTTCCTAAAATATCATAGAAATTTCCTGTCGTAATGCCTTGCACGGGATAAGAACCCAAAATCGTCCACACCACAGACTTTAACGCAGAAATCGTCAGATTTATTATGTGTATATAGGCTGTTAATAAATGGGTCAAATTATCGTATTTTAAATGGTAGCGATGTGAATATTTTAGATTATTCTGCCATATAAACCTACTCAACCAATTTTAACAAAACTTTGCGTACAGTTTCTATTACAGACAGTGAATACACGAAGCCCAAAAGATTTGTTAACAAATAGGATAGGAAAAAGTAATAACTTTTGATTTTTTTCTCCATGTCATTCCAATCTTGGGGAGTTCTGTAACATATTAATAATTTTGACACTCTTAATCGACGCACTCTAAAAACTCCTAAATTTATCTTTAGATAAGATACTTGCGTAAGCAAAATTTGTAAGGAAAAATCATCTCGAAATATCAACGGGTTTAAGAGGTACAGAGTATTGATTGAAAATACATTTAATTTTTTCAGTGGCTTTTTAGATGAAATTTAGAAAAATCCTGGTGTACATTTTTTTAGATTTCTACACAACCATCGTTCTGAAGTAAAAATCATCTCGATAACTTGATTGGTTTAAGAGGCACCGATGATTAATTAGAAAACACTGTTCATTTTTTAAACGGCTTTATAGGATAAATTTCAAAATATCACATATAAACTTTTTAGATATTTAAGCAAGCTTCAATCTGAAGCAAACATTACTTCCATATCTCAATTGGTTTAATAGTAATCGCGAATTTATTAAAAACACATTTCACGTCTTATCACCTTAATTTTCGAATTTCGAACAATCCTTTCTTAATATTCACCTACGACCTATAAAGAACTCCTGTGCGAAATGTCGTGCTACCAGACCCAAAGGTTTGGGCTGTGCGTTGTCTGTCAGTCAGTCACTGTTAGGATTTTTTTAAGTAGACAAGTAGTGCGCCCGCGGCTTTGCTCGCACATATTACTTACAGAAGATAATATATGCTTTAATATTGAAAATCCTATTTGTACACCGGACACGTAGTTCATTCAGCAAATGTTAGAATGACAAATCTACTATAGGTCGTTCGGGATAAAGTGAGCACTAAAAGTTTAACCTTTGAAAATTGTCACTAGCCATGTCTGCATACAATTCAACATTATCTCTAGTACCCTTACTGCTTGTATGGTTGGCAGCGAATTTACTGAATATAGTTCCTTGTATTTTTGAATTTAAATTCAACAATACTGAAACAAAATCAACCCAAAACAATACACTTGTATTTTATATACTTAATAAACTTTTTTTTTTTCATCAAACTATATAGGTACCTACCGATTGCACATTTTATCTTACACGCGCAAGCATCAAGTGACGTTGTCAAAGAGGTTAGACTTTTCATGGTGTTAGCCGTTACGCGCGGTAAGATACTAATTGGCTGAAAATATATCTTTAGCAGGGCTTTTTTGAGCGATCACTTTATCCCGAACCGCCTATAGTTGAGCTAGCTCTGCAGCAGGATAAGTAGCTATAGCTGTCCACTCGAAAAGCAGTCTTAATTAAGTTTGTCGCTGCCACTAACAGCGACTTCGCCTGAGCCTTATTTACATCACAGCATGGTTGACATTCTGGGGTAATTACAGACTCGTAAATGTAAGAGGGTAATCGAATGAAATACGTAGTTTGCGTATTGGTGATGGTTCCCTCAACAATATATTTGTTTTTCAAAACCTTCACTTGAAGTTAAGGGGCATTAGGGAGTTTTGGCGGGATAAAGTTTCGCTTAAATATAAACGCATTTGGTGCCCTAACCTTGAGATTAAGGAAATGGTATATGTGGTCTGATGCTGTTGAGGAACATCGGTATATAGGGGACTGCATAATATATTTTCACCACTTTTGAACAACTTCATCTAAATCGCACTAATTTCATCTTCCTTGTAGTTTTTGTGTGTCAGAATTGCACGTTTGCACAGCCTTTAAAGGATCTTGAGCCCAGAACGTCCCGAAAAATAGGTCGGAGCTACAAACAACTGCGCCACGTAACATCGAAATTATTCATGAAAACTAATTTAAAAATAAAACATTAATTTCATGGGCTCATTGAGGTTGTACAACACATCTCGATATAACTGTACAGTGATAATTTTATTTCTTGCTGGTCGTACTTGCTTTTCGGATAGTCTGCCTTGAAAGTTTAAAAACTAATTTTTCTTCTTAATAATTACGTTATCTTATTAAAAAAACATGCATTACATTTGTTAGGTACTTACGTAAGCATCATTCTGACGCGAACACCACCTCAATATCTGTACTGGTTATGATAAAGTATCATCGGCAGATAGAAAACTATTTTATAGCTATTCACCCCTTTAGCTGTCGAATTTTGAAAAATCTTAATTCACATCTAAAATATTTGTACAAGTATCCAAGTGAAGTGAAAATAACATCGTTAGACCGTTAAATCAAAGCAAAATTGATCGTTCATTAAAAATAACATATCACCCTTGTACAGTACTGAGAGTTAGAATTTTGAAAAATTTTAAAAACATCTTTGCGGCCATTTATCTATCATCCTGGAGCAAAAATAAATTGAATTCCTCGATGGGTTCTATATATCTCGAAGATTTACCGTAAACACATTCCAGGTCTTTTCACCTCCGAACAAACTGAATTTCGAAAAACCCTTGACTCACATTTTAGACTACTGTACTAGAATCTCTTGGACATGAAAAACACTACAAGACATATCGACGATTTTTTAAAAACACATTTATCACTTTTCACCCCTTTTCACCTCATTAGGTGAGGAATTATGCAAATTCGTGAAATTACTTTTCAGGTATTCGAGTAAGCAACAATCTCAAACAAAAATCACGTCGCTATATAAAATATCAATACGGTCGATATATATCGATTGTGAATATAAAACATATTTTTCTCATTTTTACCTATTTGGGGCCACATTCGGAAAATATTTTAAATAGTGTTTTGGACTATTATATAAACATCAATCTGTAGCAAAGATCACTCCGATATATCGATTGGTGAGATAGATATGGCGGAATAATTGAAAACACACTTCACGTAATTTCACCCCCTTAATTATCAAATTTTGAAACATCTTGAGCCTTGTCTTAGTCATTTGTATACGTAACCAACTATAGTAAAAATCACGATGGGTTCCAACTGTGCAGAAGATTCATAAAAAAACATATTTTCCCTGTTTCTCCATGGGGGTCGAATTCCAAAAAATGCTAACACTACATTTTGGGAATTTACGTAAGCAACATTTTGAAGTGAAAACCAACTCTATCCATAATGGTTTGAGAGCTATCGATAGTTAATCGGAAACACATTTAAGGTCTTTTCACCCCCTTAAACGTTGAATTTCGAAGAAGCCTGAAACTGGCTGATTAGCATTTTTATGTGCTTCCCATTGAAGTAAAAATCACGATGGTAGGCTATCGGGTTCGATCTCTATCGACGTTTCTTCAAAAATACATTTCACCTCTTTTCACCCATTTAGAGGTAAAATTTCGAAAAATCCCTTCTCAGTGCTCGCCTACGACCTGAGGGAGAACCACACAAAAAATTCACGATCCTAGGTCCAGTGGTTTGGGTTACAGTTTGATATGCCAGTCAATCAGTCGTGTTCTCTTTTATATAGAGAGATTGACGTCGTTTGTATGAATATCCAACTGAAGGGAAAACCACGACGATAGTCCGTTACGTTTGAGCTATATCGACAATTCATTAGAAACACTCTTAACTTCTTTTCACTTCTTAGATTTCGAACTTCGAGAAAAAATTCTTTAATTGATGATCGGGTATTTACCTAATCATCAATCTGGATAAAAAATGTAATATATATTTCGAAGGATTTTATTTAAATCCAGGGATTTTCGAAGACACATTTAAAAATCTTTTTACCCCTTGGGGAGAAAATTTAGAAGGGTCACTTTTTTTTGTAGGGGTATTCCATTGAAGTGAAGAACACGATGATAGCCCGTCGGGTTCGAACTATCGAAGATTCATCGATAGGTATTTGCATTTTAAGGCCGTTCGGGCGAAATATGCATTAAAATTGTCACATTAGCAATACCACTTTTAATAGTGTTATGTGACATGTGGATGCCTCACTAACACTTCAGACACACTACAGAGCGCGCGAAGTCTGTGAATAATGAGTCGCTCTCGAATATTTTATTCCGAGAGTTCGTATAACTTTAAATTTGGTATCGTTGTAATCAGCAGGAATGCCGCTATATGCCGAAAACGAAATATTCTATCGACATAAAACGGTTTTAATTTTTAGTGTACCAAAGAAGTTGCTAATTTTTTATATAAAATCATTTACGTTCAGCATCTTTTTAATAACTACAATAATATGTTGTGTTATATTTTATGCCTTTTATCACGTAGCCCGTGACATCAGTAAGTCTGTTGGTTAGTGTTTGGTGTACACTATCAGAAAATTTAATTATTTATATTTTTATATGCCTTATGTGAAATGTATACTATACAAGATTATATTTTCCTATATGAAAATATAGTCACTAGTAACGTGTACAAAACTAACGCAATTTCATAAGAAAATAAAATTATGACTTTCACACTTGGGACAACCTTTTTAAGTGCCAAAATGGTGGACTATCCACGAGTGCATATTCACAACTTTAGAGGTCATCGTACAGAACAGTCTCTGCCCACCAAGCTAACGATGTCGGAGTTTAGATGGACAACCTATGTTAAAAACCTTATATATACAGCGTGGAAAGTAAATCGCGGAAAAGCTCACGGGTACAGGTAGCCAGACCTAAATCAAGAATAATGAGTACAGGAACCACGCCTCTATTGTCAATAGTTTGGGCGTAATACCATCGTGAAAGTTGTGTTAATGAACATGTTAAGTGACGATAATTCAACAACCACTACAAATGGAACGCTGACCTTCCGGATTCAACTCCGATGCATGACAACTCGTATTCAGGGAATAAAGTGTGAACACCGTCCCATCCCTTGCGTTGGAAACATGGGGTCGCCTCTGTTATTATGCATGTATTACTGTACATGTACGCTTGTAGCTGCCCATCTTAGTGAATAAAGAACCGGAATGACATAAGGAACAAGAAAGATGCACTTGTCCGTACACGCTCAGACAAACCGTTTCTGAGATACAGGCACTCAAAAATCAGAGCATTGTGGCAATGCCGACAGGTAGGCAACCCATGCAGCACGTACATAGAGACATGCTTCCGAGGAACACTAACGGTGTACAACTTTATTACCGAGGGGTATGCAGCACACGTGACAACAAGTAATGGGGAATGGGGTACGTGTATGCAGGGGCGCAGGGTACACGTCTTTAGTGGTACGTACAATGCAGTAAAACAAAACATGTTTAGTGTTTAATGTTACCAGAAACACATGAGCTACAATGTAAACGTACCAGCACATAACACGACAATGATTACATTATTGTATTTACCTTACACGAAACAATCTTAATTACATCTTGTAAGTTTATAAGCTGCATGTGTTCAAATTTTCCTCTGTATATCCCAACATGACGCACAACCGTGGCATAAACGTGCACGCAAGTGATTGTTGGTTACCTACATGTTTTACAGCAACATGCAGTCTGGTAGTGTTGTGCCAATTAAGTACAAATTCTTTAGTAAAATAAGACTCATCAATCCACTAGATGTGACCCACAATGTCCTGGTTTTGTTGAAGTGCCGTCAGCTTCCAGTGACAGTACTGAAGACGGCGAAGTTGATCCCCTTTAATTACGTGCTGTACGGGCCTGTATTGATATTTATTAATGCACACCTCCATGAGAGATTGTCTACGCAAACTAATGGCTCACATCCACACGGTGCGCAAGCTTAAGATGGATCCATTGAAAAAATCTGCAGTAGAGCCTTGGCAGCATGTCTTCATGTACGTGCTACATGGGTTGCCTAACTGTCAGCATTACCACAATGCTCTGACTTTTGAGTGCATGTATCTCAGAAACGGTTTGCCTGAGCGTGTTCGGACAAGTGCATCTTTTTTGTTCCTTGTGTCATTCCGGTTCTTTATTTACTTGTATAGACTGCTACAGGCATACATGTACATAAGTACATGCATAATAACAGAGGCGACTCCATGTTTCCATCGCATAGGATGGGATGGTGTTTACACTTTATTCCCTGCATACGTGTCGTCATGCATCCGAACCGAATTCGGAAGGACAGCATTCCATTTGTAGTGGTTGTTGAATTATCGTCACTTAACATGTTCATTAACACAACTTTCACGATGTTATTACGCCCATACTATTGACAATAGAGGCGTGGTTCCTGTACTCATTATTCTTGATTTTGGTCTGGCTACCTGTACCCGTGAGCTTTTCCGCGATTTACTTTCCACTCTGTATATATAGTAAAGGTAACTCAAACCGTGTTCTACTCAAAATACCGTAAGAAATATTGATACACGGACAGTTTTATACTAATTTAGTTATGTATCATTAATAAAATTTTTATATTGCAATTTATATCAAGAATTAAAATAAATAAAATCCTAAGTTTATCGTACAGTAGTATTTTTTAAGAAAAAAATACACCGACTATATTTGTTCTGAAAGAGTTATAATAAAATAATTTATAAAGAAGAAATTTCAAAATGTATCTTTATTTAAACTAAGTAGGCGTAAGCTAGATAGCCTGAAGGGCGCTTCATACCTGAACAAGGATAGATATTTTCATGTTAAATTGTATTCGGCGGTGCTTGTCATTTTTAATAACACTTTAAGACAAAAACAATTTTCTGAGCTATGATACTATTGCTACATAAATAAAAATGAAAAAAAAAATGTGAGATGACGTTTCCGAGTGATTTTTCTTAAAATGTAAATTATTTGTTCACAGTTTCCAGGTATTTTATTAACAGCCTAACGAATTTAATGGCAATATGTGCTGCACCGAAACTAATAAAAAAATCAGTTGTGGCGTTTATGTAGGTTTGACAGATACTTAGCCCCACTTAATATAATAACATGTGTATCTCTATATGTGTTCCTGCCAGGGCTCCGAGATAGACAGCGTTGGTAAGTAGGACACAGAATTATTAATTTCTCAGACAAGATAATAGTACACGCGTTTAAAATCGTAATTTGTACCGTTTAAAAATATTTTCTACAGAATTATATCAGAATTATCTTACTGACATTTCAAACGTATCTGCAGTTTCCTCAATATCCCCCCTCCCCAAATTTTCCCATCTTCCCTTCCCCACACCATTCATCGCCTAGTACTGAGGACGCGAGGTATAAATTAACGCTTAACATATTGTAAAATATTCAGCATTTTATGCACACACACAGAAAAAAATAAACGACAATCTTAAATTGTTGTTTTCACAAAAACGTTTGTAAGCAAACATTTTACAACAGTGACGCGTTTTTCAGGAACAAGAAGAACCATTTGTGACACCAAAATATTGTAACTCAGATTATGGCTAGATATGATGGTATATCGCGAAAAAATTTTGTGCCAACGTACCCTGGACAACACTGCGGTTTCCTGCGACATATATGATTGGGTGATATACGTCTGACACAACGTAGCTGTCTGCAGACCAATACTAGGCATCAAATATTACAACAGCGAGATTGTTATTGGCTCCGTCAAATAGGGTAACAGCTCTATACACAAGCGAAAGCCAGCAATCTTTTCATAATCTGAACGTATTCAGACAAGTGCGATTGTCTCGAGTAAGAACATTTGTGTCAGGTTAGGAAATTTGTGTTGGAGAAGTTGCTTTTCCTGCGAGAGTAAATGGTTTTAGTTATAATGTAAATATTCACAGGGTAAGTAATAGTTATACTATTAATAATTTTGTATTGGTTTTTATTATATTTTAGTCTGATATGTAGTAGGTGTATGTGTGCAACGGAAACTAGGCATGAGCGAAAGTGGCGCTGCGAGGCAGCGGAGGGAGACGAGCGAACTGTATGAACACTGTGACGATAGCGGCGGTTGGAAGCACATGTGTAGTAGAGAAGACTTGTTCCTGACGAGGTATCTGGCCAGTTCTTGAGGGTCGGATGACTATCGATTATATATGGGAAGGAGGAAGGAGGAAGGATTATGCAATGCCTTTCACGATGATAGTTATTTCGAAAATGCTTGAAATTGTTGCATGTCTACTTAGTATGGAAAGAAGCACGCCGACAACCACCCAATTGGACCAGTCCAACTCCAGCCCAGGCAACGTGGCGTTTCTGCTGGACTTCAGTACCCCGACGTGTTTTGTGAACATTTCAGGCGGCTTTTAAGGCAACCAGCGATAGTAATATTTCTGGCCAGAAATTCGCAGAAGACGAACGTCTGACTATTTTGCACGTGAACGAATCCTTTGTGCTTTTAAGACGGAGATACTGTAATATTGCCTTCTTGGAAAGTTTACTGGAACAGTAATCAGAAAGTGTTTTCAAGAAAAACATTCGGTTTCCATATCAAAGAATATCCAGTCAGCTAAATAATTCGCTCCCTTTTGTTGCCTAGACTATTGAGAACTTTACCTGAAAATTAGGTAGTTTGTAGATAAGCACCAAAAGTGTATTTTGTGATTTTCAGTTGTTTGCCATCCAAGTAATTTTATGGAGTACATTTTATTGGCCAATTTAAATGTTTATTATTCACCGGCCTACTATGATCCAAACAGTAGCAGATGTATCCTTTTGCCATTTGTTCTTGTGTTAGGGATTGTAGGGCTTAGGATTAATGCTACCCTTACAGGGTGAGGTAGCTGGAGTCCCTCAGTCCCTCCTCAAGGGCCTAAGGCTTCAGTATGTTGAAACCTAGCGAAGTCTAATTTTCCCGCGATATACCATTATCTCTAACTATGGTATAACTGACTAAGAAAGCGAAACATTATTTTGACAAAATATTTGCTCATTTTATTTTTGTAACAGACTTTTCCAAAAACTTCTAGAACTGTATGAAGGTCTTTAAAGTTAATTTATGTACCACACATACCTGAAAGCCAAAAGTAAAGAAATAAATCCGAACACGAATATTTACATAACGATGTTCTAGCACATACAGCGGGATATAGATCGCATACTCAATTTATATTTACAGTGCAATTAAAAGAGACAAATGTTACGTCATAAAAATACACAACACGAATGTTGGGTTCCATATATTTTTTATTACAATTCGGTCGAGGGGTGAACCACGATAAATAATTTACACTGGCAGTCTTCATGTCTAGAGTTGAATGACGATTCTACACATTCACGCGCTAAATACCGCGATGTTATGCGCTGACCATAAGCTCTCACTCACTACACATTCACACAAAACACTCAGAAATACAGCTTTTAAATGAAAAACAAAACAATTCGAACATAAGCTCTTCTCCGACAGGTCGACCGAGGAAGGAACATCCTTCGGGAACGACGAAATAACAACAAGCAAGCCATTACAAACTGAAAGAGTAATGCTAATGAACGTACGCGATTACGTAATTGCATTATCCGCTTTTGTCAATGTTGTCGTCAACGTCACAACCCTAAAAAAAACCTTTAAGTGCATTAACTTTTCTATGTACTTGTTTTGAGAACCGAAATGAGTAATCTGGATTTATACCGTGCAGTTTAATTGTAACAAAACTCAATCCAGGAAATAATCCGATTTTGACTTCTACTTGTTTGTTCTGTAATAGCCACAGTAAAATGATCTAACTTCATTTATCTTAATGTAGAATAGGGTAATTCGTTCGCCTCAAATCAGTTATTTATGTCTAGCGAACCCGGTTACGTAAAAGCTAGCTCAGAAAATTCTCTCGTTAAGGCATGCATGGTAGTTAACAACGAATATTTCACTGGTGTTGATTTTAAAGGAGTGAAGACAGCCAAGGTATTAGTATCTCTCACATATTGCAACGTTTTAGTTATAGGTTTGAGTTTATGTCAAAATAATTTAAATTCCAGAGAGATAATAACTTACTACGAATTCATTTTAATATGTCAGACCTGGTATAGTATCATAATTTTAGGTTGGAAAAGTCAGCCGAGTGAAGTTCTCATGCTTACAAAAAGTGAACCTATCGAGCTAATAGCTGGAATGCATTTAACCAAACATGGCACAGGCTGGTGATCAAACGTCCTGATTGCGCGAATCGGGAGACTAAAATGGCAGATCAATTTTTTTTATTAAAAGTACAATTTTTCTCTCAATAATTTTTACATTTTTCGTGAACGACATTGACAGCTGTGCTGCTATCTACGGGCGAGTTTCGCAAGACCTCGCCCTCCCCTCGAATTATCGGCGGACCAGTGGAACAGCCAAAAACACTACAGCTGCAGAGATTTCGTCGCAAACTGCAAGCTATTGACTGCTACTTTTAACTTACAAGAATTTATTTATTTTATGCTATCCGTGTAATGTTATTAGCTATACATGATAACATACATAAACTGCACTTTCGTCGTTAATAGCAGTCTATTAGGCCTATTCTTGTAACTTAAACCATGCAGTTCATCTTTGTTAGACGGCGCTGTAGTCAAGAGTTAATTGGGAGAAAATTGCGTTTTATTTCTGCGCAAAGGAACTACTGTACACATTTAGACTTTTCGGAGTTTCAGAAACTCGTTTTTACCGCATTAACTTCTTCATTGAACACAATTTCACGACCTGAACGTACGTTGCTGTAGTGTGTTTTGTTACATACAATAAAATATACAGCATCGTGACGTCACAGGGACTTCAACATGATGGTTCACGTTTTTACCGCGCAAAAAAAAAAACTTATGATTTGTGTTCTTCTCGAGGCATACAGGCGCAAGAAAAAATGAAGTATGGTACCCTTGTTCATTAAATTAAACGCACTAACCTATAAATAAAAATATGATTTATAAACAGGAATTTTCCCTACTATAGCAGTTTTTATCTTGAAGCCAATGTAAAATAACGTAAAACCGTTAATTTTCTAAAGCCGCGCTTACACAACGCAAGATATAACTGTACATGATATATCTCTTGCAAGCTCCGAAGTTAAAATTATTTTAAAAGATTTAGGTTTGAAAACTTTTCTCTTTCTCGTAGCACGTTCTTCTTTTGCGGGAGATCGCCTGATAGCGCCTGTCGATACTGGACAGCCACTATTTTAGCAAAAAATATTCACAATTAGTTATCAATCGAACACTAGAACAACACAAAAATAAAAGTTTAATACAGAATGTTCTAAATATTTAGGATATTTCTGCTTCCAGGTATCAAATGAGGGTGTCAGTTAAAATAGTTTCCTCTTAAACAATTTGTTGTAATCACATGCAAAATGCAGCACATTCTCGCAATACGCAAATGGAATTCAGAAATTCCGTTAAGAGTGAAGTATTTGTTACAGAATATTCTTTTTGAGCAACGTGAATAATATGGATAATAATGACACTACTGAATAATTGTGACTTACACCACTATGAATCTCAGCCCTTCAAATATATAATGAAATGAAAAATATGCTAGCGAGAGATACATCACTCGTCAAATCTTTCTTCGCACAGCTCAATTTACTCCTATCTCTATGACCGGTATACAGTTGGTCACATGACCAGCACAGAGCGACCAAATAGAATCCTCCCAATAGTCATTTCGTTCGAGATCCGCCTTGCACGAGAAATCTCGCATAGCTCTAGATCTCAATCCCTCATGATTTTTGCCGTGTATCTTGCGTTGTTTAAAAGCTGTTTTACGATGTCCGAAGTTGTTAACAGACTATCACTTAAAGCATGATGGTTAAAACTTCCGACACGACTTTCGGAAAGCAAGTTGTGATGAAAAAATTGTAAATTTAAACCGTCCGGTCAGCAGTTTTCTTTCAAATCAAGCACAAGTACCGTACTCGAAAACGTTTTCCACTCCATGCATTAGGCTGGCCTTCGTAGCGTGGTCGGTAGCATGCTGGCTTACGGTGCGAGAAGTCATGGGTTCGAATCCCAGCACGGGGATGGATGTTTGTGTCGTTTTCTTATGTTTAGATAGTTTATAAGCCGTCCATATTAAGCTTAACTGTATAAAACCAAGAAACGTAAATAACTTCTCTAAAATAAAAACCATAAACGTATTTGGCTGTAGTTTACTGATAGTGAATTAATGTGCACGTCACATAAACAAGTGAAAAAAAAAATGTGCAGTCAGTTGGAAGGCATACAACTCACATACAAGTTACGGGAGAAAATTTTAAAAAAGTACAACTAGAACTGTATAACATCTGTGGAAACAAAAAATGCATATAAGCCCTAAATAAATAAAATACAAAATAGCAAGGAGTTTATTATAAACAAGGCATGTGCATTTCTATAAAAATTAACGTGGAAAATATTGGATTTTTCAAATACTCACTGACCAATAAGCGCTTCAGAATACGTCCCAAAAACTTACCTGGAAACAAAACAACACAAATTGTGAAATCATGAACAAATACATATTCTGAGGGCACTTACTGAACTGCAACCTTAACTAAGCAACATAACATAATATCCTTAGGGTAGAAACTATTTAATCATCCATATTATTATTACATGGCTTAACATGATAACTGTTTGAAAACAATACACACACATCCAGAATTCAAACACGAATTTCAAGTATTGAAGCAATACCCACCCGTAGTTACGTTGTTGAATCGTGCCCACAAAATAAAAATACATTTTTAAAAACTTAATCGATGATTACAATTTATAGTACTTGTTTCACGCAGCCTACGCTACATTATATACATAACTGAATAAGTAGTTTTTAACACTGAAATAGACCCATTAATAATATACATTATTCAGCCAACCTTATAACTGCTATGACGGTAAAATCAGCAATTTTACAGGTCATCTCTAGAGGTCGAAACTACTATTTTACTAAGGCCTCAGACGTTTGCGATTAAATTAATACACTGTACGTATTAGCCAAATGTCATGTGTTCATACTGACAAGTAGCGGAAAGTTAAAAATTTGCAAAAAAAACAACGGATCTTTACGAAGTGCTTATTTTACTGTGAACAGTGTACATTTATGTAAACAAGTGGCGTTGGCTGCAACTGCTTCGAGGCTGTAGACTCGCTGGAAGTAAGACAACATTTGTAGCGCATTAAATATAACTAAGGTTTCAATAAATCGCATTGAGAAGTTTTTATATTACAGTGGATTCTCTATGTATTGAAACCTAATGGATTGAAATATCTGCATCCGTGGAACACATTCTTGGGCCCAATTCTTTATTTTACAGCATAAGACCACATACATTTAAATCCCTCGTGTATTGAAAATTTGTATCAGTTACACGAGAAACGATGGATAGAGAAACCATTGTATAAATCTGACGTCAAATTTAACTTTTATGTGAAATTTTTTTTTAATGGAAGATTACATTTCCGCTGAAAAAATCAAGCATTAGAAAGAAAAGAATCTATGTGAAATTATATTCGATGTCTGCAATAAAAACTGTACACAAAGTTTTCTTAAAATTAGTTAAATAGATTTACATGGCAGAATAATCCAAAACATTTACATCTCAGACATTTTAAAAATAAGAATCTGACCCGTTTATTAACATCAAGCCTATCAGCGTTGATTAAGGGTGATACGGGGTGAGTATGTATTAGCGTCGGTATTGAAAAAAATGGGGGGGGGGGGGGGGGAGATTCCCGGAAAACTGCCGACCAACAAAGTCGACTCTAGATCGCCTTGGTGGAATAAGCCAAATGTTGTAGGGATAGATCGATTCTTCCCAAAGAAATGGCATAAAAGCTTTATATCTTGAGATGCTATTCTACAAAACTGAGGATAAGAGATGTATAGACACGGGGTTCTGTGACCGTGATAGATATAACATGCGTATAAAATTAGTTTGAAATCAGTTTAAATATTTCATTACTGATAAGAAGGATCATGAACTTTCCGTGAAAAGAATTTTGCCCCAGTTTGTTTCAGTGCCTTACGGGCACATCTGCAGTTCTGCTTCATGGTTATTGGCAGCGTGTCTTTGGAAGTGACGTCACTCATTTGACTGTGCCAATCACAAGCAACACTACACGTCTGTGATTTGCGGGTAGAACATCACAACACGTAAGTGGTCGAACATATAACCATCGACTATGAAGCAGACTTGCAGATGTGAACGTAAGGCACTGAAACATACTGGGGCAAAATTCTTTTCGCAAAAAGGTTCATAGCCTTACAGATAAGTCAGCCCAATATACAATACAATATTTCAATAACAGCCTTCATAGATAATTAACAACTACCAACCTAAATATAGTTTAATTTATGTTTATGTAACACATTTGAAAGAATCAACTATACAGCAGATATCAAAATAGCTTTGTAAATTTAATTTTGCGAAAAGGTTATTCAAAATCACAAAATATAATCGGGTAAATGGTTTCCGAAATATTATATAGTAATCTACATTTAGAAATGATCGCCATCATGAAAATAAAATAATCACTCGAAGTAGTTTGGCTGAAAATCTCTTGCATTTCATTTAGTACTAAGCTATGAGCGTATCTAATCTGGCGAAAGTTAGTTCACTGTGTTTATCACGTAACCCAAGTGACCTCCTAAGACTATCTTTCCCACGAAAAGTGTGCTAAAATGTTCAACATAAACACGTAATGACCGTTGCGACTAAAATCGGATTACAAACTGAAGAACTAAAGTAGAATTAATCAGGATAACTAATGAGCCTACTTTCCTCAGCATAGGTGCAAACTAAATCTAGTTAAAATAATTTACGTTCTTCTAGAAATTAATAATAATAATAATACATTAGTTTATCCTTGTGCTATGATCTAACGTGGTGGCCCTTCAACAATAAAAAGCAGATAGTTGGATAGGAAAGTAATTTTCTTCCTAGCAGCCCTGTAGCACAACATTAACCAACAATTTTTTACTCATGTTAGCCTGAAGAAACTTAGCAATACAACCCTCAGATATTTCGTGTACTTTTAAAAAAGTTCGAAGGGTAACAGTTTTTTAAAACTAAATACGTTATGTTATAAGGTACTATGGACGTACTCACCGAGTTAGATGAAATTAAGATTAATGGTTATCAGCCAACATTTTCCTACGGAAAGTAGGCTAAAAATGAGGCAAAATAATGCGGTGTGGATGAATGTACGCGGATGATACTGTACGGTACCAAAGTAGCGTCTCCACGAACAAGGTTGTGGTGTTGGATGTGCCCTTTGACCTTCCTCGAGCGTGATGCAAGCCATTTCTACGAGCTCGCCGTCCGATTACCTCCTTTTCCTTCCCCGCCCTCCGCCCTTGCCCTAGCGCTTGTCAGCAGTTTCACGTTCCATCTCCGGGATGATCCCCTGCCCACGGCAGAAATAGAAGACTACGTCTTGTGAACGGATGGCACGCTTGGGGCTAAGATCAACGCGAGTGATAAGCTACGTTTACAGCCTTTGTGTTCGAGTACATACGAAAATGTCATTACCAAACAGTATAATGGTTGCAGCAGAGCATCGGCACCCTAGGGGCTTTCCACAACCACACGGGTACAGACAGGCGATTTTCCATGAGCAAGGACGCGAACACAAGAGTTTGTCAACTTAATCTCTTGCGTACTTTAATTCGTGGTGGCATTAAGTATGCAGGGAAATATGCTTTACTATCATCGACAGTCAATTCATCAAATACGGAATCACTGACTCCGACAAACAATAATCATGAAAGAAATCTGCCATAGTCTTTGGTTAGGAACCATACCAGCATGCACCTGGAGTGATATCGGGAAACCACGAAAAACCATTATCAGGATGACTGTAACTGGAATCGAACGCGGGTGTTGGTCCTCTGAATGTGAGTCCAGTGTTGTCACTGCACAGTGGCCATTATAAGGTGATTCGATTTACCGTCTATTTTGAGGAACCTATATAATTTCGCACTATAGGAACGCCTTGAGAATTCAACTGTAAATAAAGACTGCAAGGCACGTGAAAGAACATATGAACACGCGTACAAGAAAATTAGAACGTCAAACAGGTAGCTATATGTACATTGTAAATTTTTCTTTGTACTTTACCAAGAAAAATCTCTTATAAAGACATTTTCCAGTCAGGTGTAGTAATAAAAATGCCGCAAATTTTAAAGTACAGTAGTAAATATATTTTAAATACATACGAGAACGAATGGAATTAATGTTTACGGACCGCGTGTTCGAGGTAAAAAAAAAAAAAACTTCGCTCGTCCTGTAACACAGACCACGGTCGTAGAAGAACAGGTCTGGACACTCGCCTGGAAACTTGACCCCCTTGTTGTTTGGCTGTAGTTCACCAAGTTACCGAGAACATTTGGTTTATTGGCGCTACTTCCTTTTCACTAAGATAAACAATTTATCAAAGCGTATTTTTTTTATCAATTTATGAAATACTTCCTTCGTTCACAAATTTAAGAAAAGGCTCCAGATATCTTTATTTACTTTATAAATTTAACAATGGAAAAAAGTGGGCAGAGTTTGAGTCCGACCGCCCGAATTACAGAGCCAAAAAGTACGACATTCTCGGTAACTTGACGAACTACAGCCAAACAACAAGGGGATCAAGCAAAATACATTGGTAGATAGGCGAGTGTCCAGACCTGTACTTCTACGACCGTGACACAGACTGAATTCAATTAACTTATTTATTGATGAAAGTACACATTTAAGTACACAAATAAGTTTTTTAGTTTTATACCATAAATCACTATCGACGAAAGAAACAAAATAATAAGAGTAACAAGACGTATGCCTCAATGTAAAGTTTAAATAAAAAATCACTGAGAAGTAATTTTCCTTGTTATTTATTCTAATTATAACTGCAAAGTGGGAATGAAATATGAATTGTTTCAGGTAATTTTTTATTCGGGCAAGCGACCGTCGCACAAATGGATCCACGATGAAAAGTTTTCAACAACGCCTTATAGAGCAAAGAAAGGAAGTTTTTAATTTGATTCGTTACACTAGCTATGCTTTAATTTAAAACACGTCGCGAAGCTGCCGTTTTTCTCTGCGTCAGAGATTGTGGTAATCTCCGCGAGTCAGACATCTTCGCAAGCCTCTTACACCGGCCGCTTTTATCTCGAGAAAAGAAAAGAGAACTGTCTGTTCTCACGTGGTAGATGACTCCATCTATCTCCTAATACATTGCTGCTGCCGTGGCGCGAAACGAGCGCACCTTCTTGGAAAATGGAAATGCTAGCTCTCTCTCTTAAATTCCCAGAGCTAAGGAAAGCTTTCATTCCTAATGACGTATTTCACGGTTTACTGAACATGATACCGTCCTTACAAGATGTTATAAAACATTCTAGCTCTTGTTGCAAGCATCTACAAGCAGCATTGTTAACAGAGTAAATCAGCAATTCCCTGAAAACTATGAACAAATGAGTATTTCTCTGTCAACAAACACTCGAAAACATCATATAAAATATTTTTTTTCTTTACCATTCTTGACAAACTGGTTTTCAAAAATTCAAATGTTGGTTTTTGAAATGAATACTTAAATTTAAATTTAGGAAGACATGGAATAAATGTTGTAAAATAAGTGGGCGGTGCAGGGGAGCGGACAATTAATGTTTTAACGGATACTTGCTTTAACAAACTTCCGAGTACGGTAAAACCTAATAGTTACTTGTTTTCCGAGGAAATTTGTTGTGTTTTGTTGCAAACATTTACCTGCCATTATCATAGCAGTGTATGGAAGCTTTTTTCTCAAATCATCTTACACGAAAAATTTTGTAAATTGTCTATTCCCGTTATTTGGGAATCATTTGCTTCCGAAAGCCATTCTCGTTCACTCTCGCGACTGAACTGTTGGTCGAACAAAAACTTGAACTAAATGAAATATTGTAAATGTTATCATTTTTATTATCATTTGTGACCAACATTTGCGTTACTGACTACTATACGTGTTACACAGAAATTCATTCAATGCGTTTCTAAATTTACAATTTTAAGCATTCATTCATTTTTCTTTTCTTTAATAGGAGTCTTCGAGAGGTAAGCGCCTTGTGCTTAGAGGCAATAAGACAAGTTATGCGTAGGGAATAATCCACCTTAGTGACCCGAGGCTCCGTTCGCGCTCCGATCACAGAAAATTCAAAGCGATGACACAGCTTTATTTCAACAAATTGTCGCTAACATAATCCGGGAACTGAACAATTAGCATTTTATTCTGAACACAATGTTAATGCAGCCTATAATTCAATTAAAATAAAGTTCATGCCACTCTTGCCATTTGACCTCGACTTATTTGACATCGCCTGGAGGGCCCTGAACCGTTTCTGTACATCCTGTACAGAAGTAACAAAATGCAGACCTAATACCCTAACAGCATAGCAATGTTGCCTGCACATTACACTGTAACATCGCCACAAAGTGCCAGAATGCGACGCGCATGTGCACAGTAGGTGCAGGAAACGTGTCAACGTCTCAGGCAGGCAACGTTAAATCACAATAGCACATCGCCTGCACATAGCTAGCACGTTGACTGTATGTCACCAGCACGTTACCTGCACGTCGTCAGCACGTTGCCTGCATGTTGCCATAGCACTTCGAAAGCACATGACTGTCACATTGTTATAACATGAACAGCCTTATTTCAAAACTTCTCGATCAATTTTTTTTCTCTTCCATACATCTTTGCACAAAGTGCAAATGTAACATCAAAATGATGAAATGTGATCACGAAACGTTACTATTGCTAGTATTGATATTGAGCTTTTGGATACACAGAAACTGCTATGTAGTACACTATTTCTGGTACTTAAATAAAATAAAATGCTTACCATCCCTGTCATAATCAAGTGAATACTAAATAGTTTTACAATGTTAAATGTTATTTCCCAAATTTTAAGATTTTTAAAACAGTGTAAATAGGGTATCATAATAGCTCATATAAAACACACCGTTTTTTTTTTTAATTATTTGTACACGTGAATTTAAAACAATTACCATTACTCATGTATGGAACCTGTTGGTCAGAAACGAAACTAACTGAGATCGTGGGGAAAACCACAACTGTAACAATTCTGGCACGTGAAGACAACTTGCTGCGAGGTCCCATCTGCAATGTTGCCCGGGTAACGTTTCTCGAATGTGCAGACATGTCGATGGACTGTGTAACTAACTTGGCACATTGTAACGTTGTAGCAACGTTTCCGGCACCACCTGTGCGGTTAGGGTAATGTGGTATCATTGTGTTATCGAGCAACCAATGCGGAGCTGCAATAGTCTGCTCAAGAACACATTGGAGGCTAGCCTACACGCCAGTGGGCTCGCGAATTTTTCCAGTTTCTATACGTGACCTTACTTTTTTTTTTTTAATTCTATCGCGAAATGTAAGGCTACACAATTTTACTAATGTGTCGGTTTTGTATATTTTTGGCGGAATTGTTACTTTATGGCCATGTACGCTAACTGAAAAATCTGACACATAAAAACATGGGCGTGGATTTTGAACATTCCCTGCCAAAATTATGTTCAAGCACACCGATTAGTTCCAAGAAATCAAAACACAGATTAAATGTTTGTTTGACGATTTCTCCGAGCTGAGGAGTGGCGGCCGAGAGACTGCAGCGTTTTGACCGACAGGAATTTAACCGAAACTGCTCTGAATGTGTGAGTCGAAAGCTGCTTAGGAATAACGTTCAAATATCGCATGTGTGTATATCTATTGGGAGGTCCTCCAGTAATATTTAAAAGTTTATTTTTTCGCGGCCCAACGCGGGCACAATAAACATTTATCTAAAATGTTACGTTATAAACAGCCACGGACACCACTGAATATCTTAAGGACACTGCCTACCTTAAACGGTTTTGCGCATTAGAGGCTCAGACGCGACGGAGCTATAAAGACGACCACGAAGCGTACATCAAACGTCACATCGTCTCAACGAGCCAAGCACTGAACTGAAAGATTCCCACCAAGGTATTTTTACCATGGAACACAAGTCAGCGGTGACCATATAACTTTATTGGTGGAAAGACTGTAGCAAAGTTCAGTGCACCATTATGAGTTTCGCATACATCCGGTCAGTACATTTTGAAGTATGGCAGTCTGAAAAGGCCGTTTTCAGCTATAATGGAGGGTTTCGAAACGGTGTTTTTAATGAGTAAGGTGTCTTAAGAGGTCGTGGCACATAATTCAACGCTAAAAGCAATCCTAGACCACAGTGTTAGCCAACGTTTAGAACATTGTTTCGAGTGTTACGAATTTCTGAGGCACAATCTCTGACGCCGTAACCTCGTGCATTTAACTGCCGCGCAAGATATCACACGTAAATACAGTAATTAGTAATTCTGGATAAATATTTACTCATAAAGTCGGCAAATACCATTATCTAGGATTGCCATTGAATATTTTATTCATATTGGCTTCGAAAATAGCGTAGAAATAAATTGATATTTTCAGTGTTTATTTATCTACCACGCACTCTTAACAATGACATACCATTCTTGTCGGGAGTATTTTCCACAAATTTTGCAATAGATTTTATCATTACCGATGAGCTCGAGATTTGAAACATTAAACGTAGCTCAGAACTGAATGACAGTGAGATATAACAGGGGAAAATATCGTGAAACAATTATTTAGGTATAACAATTTTTAACATTGCAAAACTTCATACACACAATACTTAGAAGCAGAAGATAATTATTTAAATAAAATTATTAGTTTACCACATTTCTCTAACGGAAGAAAAGAATTTACAAATTTATACTATTAAAATACTTGCCAAGATTCGTAACAAGAGACGATAGGCGCATGCAACTGATAATTTATGCCGGAATAATTCACGTAAGTCACTAACATTCACTGCAAATATATTAACAGTTAAAGTGTGAATTTTCTCAACGACAGCTACTCTTTACGTAGCCTACCTTACTATTACCTACTGCACGGGCTCCACGTTTTCCGTTTTAAATCTTACAAGAATTTTCACAGGAGAAATTATGTTATAATTGCTTCTAGTAAGTTTTGTAACACGATGTTTTTATTTAAATAATTATTGTTACAAATATTGTAAGTAAACGTTCTACATTTATTTCTTTTTTCTGCAAGATTAAATTATTTCTATGACGAAAACTCAGTAGAATTTAAGGCGGAAGAAAACGAGTCGTTTGCTTCAGACGCTGAATGGGAGAAGGATTAAGAATGTAGTTTCATTTATTTTCGGTGATGTGACGCGCTTTTCTTTCAGAACATTAATTCCTTCTGCCCCGCGTCCACGAGGTCGTCCGTCTCTGTCGGCCGCGAGGAAGACTCCACTTCCCCGGAAGATGCGCTCGGCCGTGACCCAAATAGCTCCCTCGAGGGGGAGGCAGCGCGAGCGGGCGGCTCGCGGACGACGAAAATAAATCATCTGCGCCCAGCGCGTGTGCGGCCCGATGAGGAGGGGCGAGGGGAAGTAAAGGTGAGGAAGCGCAGCGACGAGTGACAACAGCCGTTAGGAGCAATTGCTCGCCTTATGGGTGCACGAGGAGAGCAGCTTCCGAGGCGTTGATGGAGCGCCCTTGTCAGATGTGCTCGGGGTTCGTTCCAGCAACAGTTCCCCCTACCACTCGCCCCTTCCAAACAAACCCCAACTCTTTCGCCAGCATCACCTCTCTGATCAAGTGCATGTTCGTCCGCTGACTTACGGAGGGAGGGGAAAAATCCATCTTCGGACATTCGTCTCCGACAAGTCATCTTAACGTCTCCATCTCCTGCCAACCTAGAGTGGTTCACAATAAAGTGAGCATTCTTGAAGAACATCTTGTGTAGATTTATAATTTCAAAATATTACTTATTGTGACCTCGGGCTTTTCTTTTCGGTACTCTATGCACTGTGATTGTTACTTACGACGACTTGTTTCGGTTAAAAAGTGGCAGGAAACTTCAAATTATCTTTAAGGAAATAAGTAACTAAGGTTTGAAAAGTGTTCACTTTATCCCGAATAATCTATAAACTGCCATAAGGTTAGAAAGCAATATATAATATCCCTCCCGGTAACATCTTAACGTTTCACAACTAAGGGCTGGTCTGTTAAATCCCGCATTGTCAAAAATAATGGACGATTAGAGGTACACGCCCTCTGACGTCATAGCAAGTTGGAGTCAACAAAGTTTGTTGCCTTTGGGAACTGTCTAGTTGTATTGAACATTTTTGCCAGATTCATTATTTTGGAATAAACAAAAACGGCATATCTGGTAACAGTTTTTGAAATGAGTCGTAGAAACTTTCCTTCAAAAAGGTTGGCAATATTGTTCGCTTTGAATTTCGATGGCGTTATGGTGACAGATATGAGTACAGCCAGATGTAATTTTACTTTAGCCTTCATGGCCACGGCAGTTAAGTTGAAATAAAGTGTTATCTAACGAGCACTTTAAAACCGTGCAAGTAATAGAAAGTCAGAAATGTGTTTTTTCCCTTCGGTTTTTAAGAACTAAACATGGTTTCCAGTGTTTCTCATGATGTCTGACTTCCCTGGACTGCATTTCTATTACGATTGTTTATTGCTATAGCTCGCGTGACCTTTATATTCGGCGAGATTTTGCATTGGTTACACTCGTGATTTTTAATTGGAAAAGAGGCAGTGAAATGGAAAACTGACATTGGTTACTAAAATTATTTACGTTGCATGGAAGTTTTACATTACTGCAGCCATTAGTAAAAATATACTTTCGTCCTATAAATTTTCCTCAGGTTCCCTTAGTTTCAATTTTGTTTTATTATGTATGTCCTATAAATGTACTACTTAAGGGCGTGGTTCACCTTAGTTTTCAAAGTATTTTTTTATTTTTATATTTTTAGCCTACCAGATATTTCTCTTCTTAATTTAAACATAAATTGTGGCTAAATATTCCTCTTAGGAAATGTTTGTACCTCTCATAGTATTTGCGTAATGAGTCGTAAACGTCAAATTTTGTACCTAACGGTTTTATGTATGCCACAAAAACCAACTGACATACCAAACCGATAAAATTCACAATGTATAACAATGTTGCAGACTACGATTTGACACATTTAAAACAAAAACAAAAAAAAAAATTGTATTTTTAAAAAACTGTTGAAATTTTAAAATTCAGCATTATTTAATAGATCGCAATAGCCTTACAACAATAAAATACCAATAAAGACGAAACAAAATTGTGTTGCTGTGCTTGACAATAAGAAAAAATATTAGCATCCAATCGTAAATATTTCATAAGATTTTTGCACCACCTATATTTTTATTCATGACAACAAAAACAATTTGATCTCATGTTTATTTTGCGCTGACGGTGTAATGATAATAATAGTAATAGTAAAATTAATAATAATAAATAAATATCATCAGAAACATGAAATAACTGCGCATTCCTTGAGAATTGTGTACGACCTTATGGAGTATTTAAAAAACTATAATTATTGTTTTGGTAATGGTAACAACCTTTCAAAAGAACTATAAGTAACTGCATAGATAGTATCTACCTATAATAATATTTATTTTTCAAGCTATACACTTCAAAAATTGAAACATTCCCCAATTTTATCTTTGGAAAATACACCTAAGTTATACATATTGATTTAATTTTAATTTATAAACTTTGCAGAAACGTATTTCAAATCCTCGTTACCTAAATAAAAAAAAACGCACGAACCGCATTCGTAACTGTTTAAATAACTTGTAACTTCGGTAGCACTTTGTCTCCAGTAAATATTTTAGCTCCAAAACTCTAGCGTTATTTCGATGTCAGTGGTTAAAATCTCAATACATGGAGTCTTATTTGTCAAATTTTGATCTATGGTGGTGCTGCCTATAAAGTAAAAAGATACATTTTTACAATACTTAACAATTCGTACGTGACATTCTGTTACTGCCACATCACCATTTTGTACAAGAGCTACTTATTTAAGATATAAAGTTAGTTACTTTACCCGAAGTTTAAGCAATTCCATTTTTAACCAACTTGTAGGAATCTAAAAAAATAGCGGATTCCCTAACATGTAGGCTAGCCTCCAAGAACTTATGTGCACTTAGGTAGACAGTAAGTGTTCATTAGTTGCTTGGAGACACCGTGATATCATACGATTGGGCATGCATGTAGTTGCGTGCGTATTATTATTGGCTCAGCGACCTCCGAGATGCGTCATATTACCTACGAGCCAATTGAGAAAGTGACACAAACTTAACACTTGTTGGAATTATAGCCTGTGTCTAAAAGTAAACGCGCAATTTTCAGGTCACTAATTAAAAGTAGAGGTACGAGTACTTCGCGGAAATATCTGTCAGCAACCTAGACTCAGGGACGTCATTTCAGGATTATCTGGGGGGGGGGGGGATGGAGAGGCAAGATTTTTTTTCGGCAACAGTGACCTTGTTCCATCTTTTTTATTAATTAAGCATGTATAAATTAGAAACTTTAATAATAAAACTTCAGTTTTATGCGGTTAAGTTAGCATTATTTAAATAACAAAATACAAAAAATATATTTAGTACATTTTAATTCTACACCCAGGGGGGGGGGCATTTGCCCCCCTGCCCCCCCCTAAATGACGCCCCTGCTAGACTTCTCAGTCCTAGGCACACACTGCCAAAAGTATATTATCCATTGGTTTTTAAATGGACGTGCGGGTACCACGTGATATCGCCACGAATTATTTCGCTATTACTGGCTTACCTGTCGTCGTGTCAAAACAGCTGTCGTCTAACCACAGAAGTTACAGTTAGGTATTTGTTCTTGACGGTCATTCTGACGTTGAAAAACAAGCGTTCGAGTTTTTATTTTAATTCAAATATAACAAGCAATTCTTGTATTTTACTATTAATATTTACAGCTAATTTTGTTACTTATAGAGTACGAAAGTTGAAATACGTGGAAAATTTACTTTCCAACTACTATCTCTTGTTTACTAGATATTTGTTCGGGTGTTTTACTAGATAAAATGGATATGTGCGTGTTTGTGTGGTTAACTCGTAGCTGCACTGAGTCAGTTCATGTAAGTCTGCACCCAATATAACATTATAAGAATCCATTTTATACTATTAGGTATGAGTTTTAACGCTCAATTCAATCTGTACTCAAGGATGAGTATGTCAGAACAAATATTTTAGCTGTGACTAACTTTAGGGGCTTCGATTTACTACCAAACCAACGAGGTCGGAGACAATACAGTGAAAGTAAATGAAATAACAATAAACTAAGAAAAGCTGAACGCATTCACGTGCTCAAAAAAAAAAAGCATGTGCATGTAAAAATAATTTTAAAAAAGGTTATTACAAAACAAAGCCTGTCAGCTAACACATATTCCTCGTAGTTTAACATTTCCTCTGCCCCTTAAACAACACTCACTGACATGGAAAGTACATATGTTAAAATGCTAACACTTGTAGCGTGACACGACTTTGCTTAGAGAGGCGAGAAGATTCAATGTCCTTCTCTTCCGTATTATTTCTACGTCTGTAACATTGATGAAGGCATCATAAAAACATACAGAATTTAAAATGATAGTGTCTAACCGAGAACCTCAGCTCTAAATTTGTCGCCGACATCCAGCATGCTGGTGTCGTTGCGACGGAAGCAGAATAAATATGAGTAAAACATTTCAGCCGACATTTAGAGGACGAAGGTCTACGCCGCTGCCAGACGACAATGCAAATTTTCTAGGTCGCTGCTTATTAGTTCTCGTTACCCCTCCTGACACTCTGCGTGGATTTAATTTTCCCGCCGCGCCAAGTTCTATTACATTGCCAAGTCACGCGTGCTAACGTGGTTGGGAGAGATAGGGGTGTTTGTGTCGATCGTGAGAGAAAGGTAGCGAGGGTTTGCAGCTACGAAACATGTACTGATGCTAACATAGCTGTATGCAACACTAGCGCGCCACTACAACACTTGGCGAGTTCTTTGCGCGATGTCCAGATACATGAAAATAATTTATTAATCGGATTTCTCCCGTCACTGAAACTGGAACTTGAATACTAGCCGTATCTTTTTTAATGTCTGAAGAATATTGTGGAAAGGCTTACATGCTAACCTACGCCATACACACAAACACACGTACACAGCCTAACAGTATTTTGAGCTAAGAACCAGTGGCGTAGTTAGGATTTGTGTCAGGGAGAAGTTCCAACTCGGATATCTGATAAATGATCGTCAATCTTCCTTTCAAATCGCTAAGTTTGTCCCTCCCTTCTCTTCGAGATAACTAGTATTTTAAGGTACAAAATAGTGCTGCTTAAGCAGCTTTCTTATCTAAACTTGGAATTTTTTATTATTACTTCACAACTTGTGGGAAGGAGGGTTGTAATCCCTAGATCATCATCCACCTTTGGCTTCGTCACTGCTTATAATCACGTAGCCTAATAACCTCGTCCACGAACATCGCCTGATGAATATGAATGTACAAACGTAGGTTTGTAAGAGTCGATAATAATGTACCTTAAATCGGAGTTACTTTGCGACACTCCAAAGTGTTTACTTTGAGGTAATTTGAATACGAAACAAGTAACTCTATTAGAGTACAAAATACCATAAATTACTCCACAAGTATACATTTTGAAATTTGTCACTAAACAGCCCCAAAATAAACCAAGTCCCTCCTTGTTATTACAAAGTAAATATATCCCAGTCTACGGTAGTGAACCGTTGAGTCAGAGAAACTGGACAGGGAAGCTTAGCAACCATGGTCTGTATTAAAGAGTGAAGTGAGGAGATTTTGGTCAGCACTCAATAGCTAGGTCTTTAGCGCTGGTGAGGGGTGACATGTGAGTATAGAACAGTGCCAGAATGAACGGACGGCGGAAACGGGACATTCCCGAGAAAACCCGCCGAGGAAACCCGCCGACCAGCGGCATCGACCGGCACGATTCCCATATGCGAAGATCCACTGTATTAAAGAGAGAACCCAGCATTCGTCAGGAGCAATTTATGCAAACAAAACTAAGGATGACTAGACTGAAAAGCGAACCTGGATCTCCTTAATGTAGAGTCCAGTGTTTTATCACTATGCTACCTCGCACGCCCAATGATATAACAAAATAAAATAGTTCAAATCCTGAAGTTTTTACCCCTTGCACGATGATGCACAACGTAGGTCAAAGAGGATAGATTAGGTCAAAAGGGGCTCCGAACCGCTGGAGGCGCGGCCCCTCTTATTCGTAATATACTAATTGTACCAAACATTGTCCAACTCTTACATATTACAGAACTAGTAATTTACCACAAAATACCGGTTCCGTGGTTTTCGTACTAGCTCAAAGCAAAAGTAGCGGTTAAGAGTAACTTCGCTATTTACTCAATATATAAAATTTTTCAACGATACGAATGAAATAATTTAGAGTGAAAGTAAATGTATTAAGTTACATAATGATACCTCTGTAATTTTACATAAAAATGGTTTGTATTAGAAAAAAATTCTTGATAACTCCTATTTTTTTACATCTGTATTTAAAAAAAAAATTTAATGAAACCACAAGGTGCTATTCTGTAGCTTAATAAATTTATATTCAATATAAATTATTTCATTCGTACAGTTCGAATAGTCTTTGTTTGAGTAAGTAGCTAAAATAATAAAATCGCTACTTTGACATGCACTTCTACGAAAACTATGGAATCTAAAAATATTTTCGTGGAAAATTACTATCAATGTAATATGTAAGAATTAAGACAGGTGTTTTTGGTGCAATTATAAAATTACGAGTTTTTTCGGTGCAAGAGGGCTCTCAAAGTCACCCAGAGAACATCGAAATAAATTCAGGATGGACGTATTTTGTGCGTTCCGGCCTAGAAGTGTGAAAAGTGGTAAGAACGGCACACACGACGCTCATCACGCCTCACTAAAGCCGTAAGTTACTTATCTGACGTTAATTTTTCTCGCCGATTCATCGCTTCAATAAGACATTCAGTGGTGACCCGATCATTCTGTGACGTAATATTAAAGATAACTGCATGTCTATTGTACACTCCTATAACTTTTTCTGCAGAAAGATTTTCTAGTTAAAAGGAAGCGCATAAATCCCAATTTTCGCCGTTTCCGGCAGAGTGAAAATCAGCTTTAAAGATTACTGGAGAAACTGAAATAGGTATACAGACGGGTAACGTTCACTGAATGTTATTACTAAGCATTCGTCATTAATGCAAATTGAAAATTACTTATTTTTCACCGCCAATATAAATTGAAACAAGAAGTTGCCAGCGTAACTGATAAGCTTACTTTCCTCAAAGTGGGTGCAAATTAACTCTGAAAGATAAAATCCTTTCGTTATCTAAGAATATAAATTAACCGTATTGATTTAAACGTAGAATATACGAAATATACTAAAGATTAGTCAGCTTGCTAAGTTATACGCAAGTACAAAGTAATACATTTGGGGAAAATTTTTCTGAGAAGTCTTCTATCACAAAGATAAAAAATATTGGAAATTTCCAAAATATATCAAATGGATGAAGTCGATACGCAAAAGTCAAGTCAGCTTTGTGTGTAGTATGTATGCCTATACAAAGTTTGATAAAATTTCTGAAAAAATTTCATCAGAAAAACCACATTGTGCAAAAATTATAAAAATGGTAAACAATATTAAATTATGAACACAGAATGAACTAAATACACAACTGTATAATCAATGTTATATGCAGTATGTGTGTACCAAGTTTGAAAAAATTCAGAAAAATTTTTCTTAACATGTGTATTACTATACTAAAAATATGAAAACGTCCGCCATTTTTTAAAAATGATGACGGGGTGAACGAAATACACGAAAGTCATATTAGCAATGTTTGCAGTATATATGTGTCAGGTATAATGCTTAACATGTAAATATGACCACCATTTTGAAAATATGAACACGGAATGAAAAAAAAATATTCTGAGATACGTAATACTATGCTAAAAATACCAAAAATAAAAATTACCAGTATTTAAAAAAATATGAACACAAGATGACCGGAATACACAAAAGTATGTGTACACAAAGTTTGATAAAAATTTAAAAAATCTTTTCTAAGATAGGGATACTAGGCTTAAAAATATAAAGAATGCCCACCATATCACAAATACTAACACAATATGATCGAAAAACACAAAAGTTAAGTCAGCTTTGCATTTAGTATATGTGTACCAGGTTTGGTGAAATTGTGAAAAACACTTCCTATGATATGTAATACTATGCTTAAAATATAATAACAGCCGACATTTCGAAAATACGAACACAGGATAAACGAAATACATCAAAGTTAAGTCAACTGTATATGTAGTAGGCCCTATATGTGTACCAAGTTTGGTATAAAAATTCGCAAAAGTCAGGGCAATTTTACGTGCAGTATACGTATACCAAATTTGATGAAATTCCAATTTACAGTTTCTTAGATATCAACTAAGTTAGATAGAAAAATTTTAAAATGGCCGCAATTTTTAACATATAAATAGGGCGTAAACAAAACATATCCAAGTCAGATTACAAAGTTCTCTACGTGTACGAAGTTTGATGAAATTTGGTCCACTGGTTCAAAAGTTTTTAGAGGGGGACCAACACACTTTCGAGCACACACATACACATACCAACACACACACACCAACACAGACACACCAACACAGACACACACACAGAAAAGTGATCTCATAAGCCTAGTTTTTCTTTCGGAAAGTAGGCTAAAAAAAGGAAACTAAAGCCGCGGTTACACGGCGGCCTGAAGTAGATAACCGAAAGAGGTTTAGTCAGCCATTTTTAAAACACGTTCAGTGTATAGCTGCCGAAGTGAACACGTTCGCGTGGTTACACGGTACTCTATTGTCTCAGTCAAAATTGATTGTGTTTTGTTACGACAGTATATTGTTTTGAGGTTATGTTTGGTTTAACCGTTTAACCAATGTACAAAAGGTAAACAAAGGAAAGTAGCTGGATACACGTCAAATTTACGTTATATTTTTTGAACTCACTTGTTTACACATTAAAAGTTGCGTCGGTCGCGATAAACATAACCTTTTGAAAGCTCTACTTACCCCGTCCCAAAGCTTGTAACACACTCATATGTTGGTGTAATGTGTTATGTGGCGACAAAAATTCTTCGTGACACAACATTTAAACCAATATTAGACTTTATAGAACGTGGCAAGGATTTTCGAAAAGTTACTTTTACCGCGAACGACCACGTGCCTGCTTCATGCATACAAGATTCATACTGGAAATGGCATACATTCTTTTTCCGTTGCAAATACATTGAAGGGCTAATATTTTAATATGAAACTATTTTTACTTATACGTAGCCAACAAAACATTTTAATAACTTAATTTCTGCTGCTGCAACATAACACGGGGTTGTCAGCCATCTTGTGCGCAATGCTTGTTGACGTTTAGCGAGCAAATCACAGCAAGGCATAAAGATTGTTGTTAAGGTGAAGAACCTTTACAACCTGTTCAGTTTGAACAGGAAGCAGCAACGATATGAACTACTTCAGACACCGTGTGACCACACGTACGGCTGAGCAAGTTTAATTTAAACTAGTTCCGAGACCCGTGTAACCGCGGCCTAATAAACCCATTTTTATCAATTTTTCGAGCCAAATTTTGGCCGCATGATGTATTTCTGAGGTGAAATTGACAATGAAATTTCGTAACGTTGATTCCTGAGCAATAAATTACGCCAAACGAATGCGTCATTCTGGCTGCGACTACTGTATAGAAGATCTTTTGGCTTTTGGGTTTTGGCCGCGTCGCTGTTGCTTCTGACGTCGTTTTGATATACATTGCAGTTGTCATCTTCAGGATAGCAGAAGAAGGCTGAAGTAGCCGAGTTCTTCTGCTACCCTGAAGATGACAACCGCAATGCATGCCGTAACATAGGGGAAGCAACGACGACGCAACTTAAAACCGAAAGCCAAGATCATCTCTTGCTCAAAGCGATGGTTGAAACTGTTTCTTCGGATTGCCTTTCTTAGTTTATCTAAGTTGACTTCCAGAAGTCTGAATATTTCAAATTACGTTTATAGTTACTTTATACCGTGCCCTCTTAGCATAAACGTAGCACAGTAGCTTGTAGGTTACGCAGGCACATTAGGGTCCTGGAAACACGGGGCATATCATTCCTCATAGCCGAAATGTCGTACATGATTTGTAGCTGGTGTTTCTGCTTGCCAATTCTCGCCACAGTACACGCTCCGACGTCATCCTCGATCAATACTGACAGGACCACATATGTTACTACAAGTGCCGCATGTACATGCTCCGATGCAGTATGCACACACTGCTGCCATAAACACAAGTAGTAAATAACGAAGATATAGGCAAAGTGGATGTGAAGGTGGTTTTCAATGAAGCCATCACAACACAACAGAATTACGTACGTCAATATACATGAATAATCACTCAATGTTACTCATCAATTACACATAACACTCGCAGTAGGCATAATCTGAGAATTTAACCTATTTACTTGTCTATATATTAAATAACCGAAAGAAGTGTCGAACACGTATCTTTTGTTTTCAAATCGAATACCGCATCTTTTAAAGTAATCCACTATGTCCTAAAAGAACACATTTAATAAAATTCTCGTGAACGCACTTCAAATACCACGAAGGGCGCATAAACAAACACTACGGCGCAAAGACAAGCACTAGGACTACTATCTTAAGAGGGTGTAGTAGATAAATAAGCGCTGAGTTCTACAATTAAAATCTACAGGTTTTTTGAAAGTCAATATAGAAAAACTGCAAGTCCACAATCCTTGATAATTATATTTGTCAACTTTATGAGCAAACATTTATCCAGAATGATGCATTTGTTAAGCGTGATATCTTGCGCCGCAATGAAATGTACGAGATTACGGCGTCAGAGATATTCAAATATACGTTACCCGATAAAAATGTTGGATCATAAAGTTGGCAAAAACTATTGTCTAGGATGGCTGAGGAGTGTATGTTTTTTTTTTCCAAATTGACTTCGAGAAACCTACCATTATGAACTGATGCTTTTAACGCTGAATTATATACCACGCACGCTTAAGCTTGTGAAATGGCGCACTTCGGCTTCAGTAATCACACAGCTTTGTTGTATAAACCTAGTTTGTCAACAAGAACTCATTCCAAACTTCGTGCTTTTATATAGCATACATTTAGCAAACACAGATGAATAACCAACGATGTATTTGAACACTTTTCTAAACTTTGGTTTCTACGACTCGGGTGTTTTCAGGTTAACATACAGCATAAATTCACCGAAAAATCCTGTCTTCAAGAACCTTCCTAAACAAATAAACTGATTTTAAACCTAAATATTCTTTGATATTTTATTTATGCTATTAAAGTTTACTACATCCTGTTTGATGACTTCTTGTATACGCATCAGCAACAAATTACTGAAATATTATTAGACTTGTCTAATGGTCATGTTTTTTTTTTTTTAATGTCAAAAGGTCCAGGGTTCTAACCCTGGGTAAGCCATGGATGTGTGTACCTTTTTGCGTATGTATGTTTCAAAAGTTTGGCAAAAAAAAACAACAAAAAAAAAAGGTTTGACACAGTCAACTATACATACGTTCGTATTTGGCAAAACAAATACAATTTTGGGCCAACAAAATTTTTGTTGCGTGAAAAATTTATAAAACATGTGAAATAATAAGTTTGTTATTCAAACAAAATATATATTTAACTAGACTAAACACTACAATTCAGAAAACTACATCTTCCAGTCATCCAAATATTAGGTTAATTCAACTGTAAGACACTTGTTTTGTTTGTCCAAAGTTTTTAAACAGTTATCGGATGAGAAAATGTCCTTCTTGTGTACCAAAAATTACACTCGTGTACAGTTTTAATTATTTTAACTTATTAACTGTGAAAGAATAGACTAGAAATATAATACGTATTTATAAAGAAAACATATCCTTCGTCGCCAAAGTTGTGCGTAAATTAAGTAGCAAATTCATATTTTACGTAGTAAAGACTATAAAGTAGGTACTTTTACTTCTTAAAACAATTATAAAAATGTAGATTCCCAAGCAGACGTTCTCACTCATACACTATGGAGAAAGATCGGGCGAGAATGAGAAAGAAATCGAAATTACCATTCCAAATGGCCAGTTGAGGCTGCGTGATATCGATCTTACGAACGTGGCGGACCACGGGAGGGGGTGAAAAAGATCTTAAAGAGGATGTGCCGTGCGGATTCAACTGCACAGCAAGGAATACTAACTGACAATCTCGGATCACTAGCTTTGCATACTGTGATAAACAACAATAGAAAGTAAAGATAATATTTCAATACGGTATGTGAGATGAAGAAATACTTTAAAAACTCATTAGGGTGGCTATTAAATTATTTGTACCTTTGTACTTACACTGTATCAACCGAGCACTTTTCATACTTATTATAATTCATTCACAGCCGAGTATTTAGTTATATAACCCTAAATACATTTTGTACGTTTTGAGTGGCGTAAAGGTCTCCCGTTATCCATTTACATTTTTGGTGCCGGGGGGGGGGGGGGGGGAGATGCAATTGCTCAAACCTCCACACCCCCTTCCACCATGGATCGGCCAACTATTCTCGTTGCCAAAACCGTTTGCAAAAGTTTTGGAATGAACTTTTAAAACATACATACGTATCGAACACTAAAACACAAATAATTTAAAAGCGTTAGGTACAAGTCTGATTATTTCAGCGTGAAATAATATAAGCGGCGCGGAGTTTCTCAAGTCTCTGGTTTTTAATCCGCATGTCGGTACAGTAAAAACTTCATAACGAAGGACACTGATATGTAGCAGTTGACTGTTCGCTAGATTTTAATGTAACGAGCTAATGCCCAGCGTTCTTCTTTCGTTATTAGTGCAGACTTGCAAATTTCGCGTTATTTTCACTTCAACTTGCTGTGTACTCATCTGACTTCCGATGATGGCTGACAGTCTTAAGGGCCGGTTGCACCATTGAGGTTCACACATGATCTCTAGATCAACATTGTACTAAACCAGGTTCAACTGTCTTTTATGTTGCACCATCGTGGTTCGCGCCTTGAACTTCCGTCAAAATGAACTTTACTATGAACCGCCGAGTCCGGTGGTTCAGGCAGCTGATCTTTGATCGTCAAGACAAGATGGCGACGATGTAAATAAACAC
>PNEQ01046005.1:0-20044 GCA_003012365.1 Medauroidea extradentata
TTATGTAGACAGCAAATATTTATCAACAGTTAATGACACTGAATTATTAGTCTCATGAAAGACTTTAAACTAAATGTGTAGTCCTCCCATCTTATGAAATAAAGGGAATCCCAACAAAATCACTCTTAAATAAGGCTCATGCAATGTGGTATGTGGAAATGAAACAAGTAAGTAAAACTGGATTTATTAAAATTACCCTTACCCTAAAACCAAGTTTTCTGGGTAAGTTTGAACGATACAGAGCAGATGTAGAAGTGGAGATGTGGTTATGCAGGGAGGTGCTGGACAGGGAATGTAAGCAGGATAAATTCATAATATTTAGAAGTGATAGGGAAGAAAGGGGAGGGGGAATAATGGTGTATGTAAGGGATGGGTTAGAAGGGTTGGGTTATAAGGAGAACATTACAGCTTGACATCTGATCATTGTACAATTTCACCTTGTTGATGTCGTCGTTTATTGTATTATTATAAACAAGGAAACTGTATTTTGCAATGTTCTCGACAGTTACTGAAACAGGTACTAGCGAAACAATTTCGCTATTTAATACATAAATATTTAAATTATTTAGCTATTACTTCGAAATAACATTTAAGTTTTAACACTAATCACAAAATAGTCGTAAAATGCGAAAGTAAATACTTGTAAGCCTAACCTCAAATATTAAACTTAGCACCAAGGTGTTTTTATTTATTATTTCTATGTGGCTGTCGGTCATACATGTAATATCCAGAAAATAAATATTCACAGATCCAACAGACCAATCAGCAGCCCCGACACAACCACACAGTCTGTGCAACCTAACTACATTTCTAGCTAACCTTTGGGTAGTTACACAGAGGTATAAATCAAGTGGTAAGACGAGACTTTAGATAAAGTGCCAGGTAAGTTTAACTTATCGGTAGTTTCCTGCAGGTTAACTCAGAGAATGGTAAGACCGGCCCTAAGTGATTTTGGCAGTTTAGTATGCACAAAATAACCAGGGGCGTCATTTGGGGCTACAGGGGGGGGCCAATGCCCCTTCCCCCTGGATTTGGAATTTCATGTGTATAAATATATTGTTTGTATTTTTTAATTTAAATAATGCTAAATTAAGCACATAAAACTGAAGTTTTATTATTAAAGCATCTAATTTATACATGCTTAATTAATAAAAAAAGGTGCAACAAGGTTATTGTCGCACTTGAAAACAAAATCTTGCCCCCCCCCCCTCCTAGAAAAACCTGAAATGACGCCGCTGAAAATAACCCACATTCTCTGGCAATATATTGTGAAATAACACACGCGCTAATATTCTTCATCACAAGGCAACCCTAATATATCGACCTTCCTGATGACACCTAGAACGAAATCTGTCATAGATTCCCCAAATTTCTGATGATGCTGATTTTATTTGCAGTCTCAACTGACTAAGAGTAAGAGGAGAACAAGCTACACCTATGGCGGGATACATAGTCCCAACTTAAGCAAGAACTTGGTCAAGACGGTCTTGTTTCTTAAGAATGCGATTTCCCAACTCCAGTTGCATAGTCGGTGTCCAGAGGATAGCTTCATGAAGTCGACGAGCTTGAATATCTGCTACTTCAGGCTTGACGAAGTAATTGCTTAAGTGGTCGAAGACACACGAACATACACAACTACGTGCGAGTTGGAAATAATGTTCGTGCTTTCTGTTTTGTTTCACTGGCAGTTCCATTACACGGTCGCTTTCTATATTTTATTAATTTTTAAGTTGTCTGGAACATGTTCGCGGTATTACACGCCTCTGGAGATAAAAGTATAGACAATAAGCAAGAGTAACCGATTTAGGGCAGGTTTCTTAATGTCTTATTAAAGCCTTGGTTAGCTAATCCTATGATTATATTTAACCTATTGATTAAGTGGTGATTAAATCTGAAGTGTTTCTGAACATACTTTAATCTTATGTTTAGCTAAGTATCGGTTAAGGTAAATATGGCAACCGTGCAATGACATACAAGCTTGTGATTGGCTGCAGTAAAGCTTTTATTTGTTTATTTTTTTGTGCTGATTAACAGTGTTTGTATACGTAATGGAAGAAAATAAGTGGCCGAAAATTTTGCCGAAAATTTTGTTTCTGTGGAAACAGAAATGTTAATTTCCCATGCTGGAAAATACGCCCGTATCATAGAATAAAAAAAAATAAAAAAAACTGACGATGTAACTTGGAAGCAGAAAGAAGATGCATGGAAGAAAATCGAAGTAGAATTTTATTCATCTAGGAACCTTTATGTGTAACATAACCTACACAATTATATAACAGTAACATAACCTACAATAGTTATTATAACATACAAAAGTATCGAAAAACATGTAACATAATCAGAACTTTTCAATCCAGATTCCTTGATAATCGTATGTTTTATATTTTCAGAAGAAATAAAAACATATTTTTATTACCATTACCCAATATACGTAATATTACGTACAAATGTATGTTAAAATATCTAACAAAGGTTTCTAACCATTTATGCAAAATAATGTATGGAAGTATAGAGACATCATACAAAGGCATGTGACATAACCACCAAATGTTTTCACATAACCTACAAAATAATATTACTTACCCGAACGTACTAAAGTTTATGGGATGTAAACAAAACATGCAATAAATAAGTACACACCTGTCTGTTGTCACTTCCAGCTGTCCTTCAATTTTTTCTAGTAGTGCTAGGACAGTAATTTTACTCAGCTGCAATTTCATAACAAATTCATTGTCATCTATTTAAATGTAATTTGGGCATTCCCGAGAAAGTCTTGGCCTATTTATGAAATCTACTATTTCTTCTTCATCATCATCATCATCATCATCATCATCATCATCATCATCATCATCATCATCATCATCATCATAATCATTTTCAAACAAGAAATTTAAATCATCTGTCATCATAACCTAAAAAATTGTCACTGTTTATAATCTTGTTCGTTTTAAAAGTCCTGTTTAACTCTGTAATCAATACCTCTTCTTATGATTGAGATAACCAATGGTTACCGACTTCTAACCCATTGTTTAATCTTAATCAGTACTTTAGAAACATATATTGTTTCTAACAATTGGTTAAATTTTAATCGGAAGATAATCAGAAGAAAATCATACATTGAGAAACCGAGCCTAAAACATATATTTTTTAGTAGTGGTTGCAGCATCGAAATGAATATAAATTATACTGTACATTTTTGCAGTAGTAAATTCTGAAATCATTTTTAACTTTATGTTTGAAATGGTATAACTATTTTGTTATTACGGTACTTTAGGTTAGCGACTTAATGTACTATTATTGCTGAATGCAAAGACGAATATCTTTCTAACCTCGTGTTTCATTGCCAGTTTGGTTATCGGTAGAATATTTCAAATTATTTTACAAATTAACAAATTGGTAGCTTGTTTGTACTGACTAGGAATTTGTGACGTCATACGAGAGCGACTTGAACAAGACATTGCTTAAGTTACGACTATGAATCCCACTTAATTACATCAACATAAAATCGCAATACCGGTATCTTTTGTTGCAATTTGTTTTCATAACTTTACTCAACTGAAGTTGCATCGCCTATTCAAATAGCCATGGAATAACACTCCACCATTAGCAAAAACTACCTATATTTACTTTGTTTGACATCTTAAGTCGTCTCGCGAGTGAACTTGGCTAAGACAGTCTTGTTTGCAGACTTAAGAAGAACCTCGACGTCTATGCAACACGACCTTCTCAAGCAGGGACTATGCAACTGAAATATGTGCTCTCAAGCCACTAGAAAATAAGATTGTCTTCGTCGAGGCTATGTGCTTAAGAAAGGTCTTAAGAAAGGTTTATGACATTGAATAGGCATTTGTGATGTCATACGAGAACGACTTGACAAAGAAGTTGCTTAAGTTACGACTATGAATCCCACCCCTAGTATTTTTGTTTTTAATGTGGAAAAGTCCCACCCTTCATTAATAGCTGAACTGAACGTAGATTGCAATTGTTCGGGTAAATGAACAAAAACCGCAGCATAAAATATTGTACTGTCACAAATATTGAAGTTTATTTACTTTGTCAACTCTATCAAAAATGTTATCACCAGATGAGGAGCTAACTCAGAGAAGGAATTACTAATTTATCAGGCAATTGACGAACATGTTTAAAAATAGAATTTCTGGCCTACCAATTCCCTCAGGTTGCTTAAGAACAAGGGCACGACCTTTCTCCCGAAGCGTATCAATAGAGTCTTGCTCAACATAGTTCACCCCAGCTTCACTTAACATGAGCACCAGACTTGGCTTACATAGTTTCTGGATCCAACTGGTCAAAGGCTTTCCTGTAGACATAATGAGTATTAGCAAACACACTAATAAGAATACAACAACATCAAACCTCCTATTAATGGAAGACAATGACCAAGTTTTAATTATCATTCTAATTTATAACACTATCACTACTGGCACAGTACTGTCAAACAACGAACAAAAACAACTGAGCAGAGTGCGCAGTGAATCTGTGGTACGCTATTTTGCTCCAAAGTGCCTGCCAGTTAGGTCACCACTCTCAGATACCACAGAAACCGTGATCAAAGGGAAACATTAAGTAAATAAATAATAATTAACCATTTTAGGTTTGTGTTTATATAATTACGGCCAATTCTTTTCTTTTCTTTTTCGTTTTGGCCCAACTCAGTTAATATACATACATATGAAACTCCAAAAAACCAATATGGCGAAATAAGATATAATTTATAAAGCCAATACGGCGCCTTCATACAAAGTTTTTTTACTGTACTACTTTAATTAGAATAAATCATTAAATTTATGAAAAAACAAAATCCACCTTGATAATTTTAATTTACACCAGATTTCATACATATAGAATCAAATTAACTCAATGAATAAAACAATACGATTAGATCAATAATAATAACAACCATAAAACACAACAGTAAGCAAATACTCAATAATGTGCTACACACTAATCATTCTCGTAACGACTGACAGTGATCACAGCGTGAAGTGAAATACATATATGAATTCAGCAATAATTAAACACATTCTGTACAACACACAAATATCATTCACAAGAAAAGAATATACACCTTAAGATACATTAACACGAAGTAAACATAGCTGACATCAAGCACCGGATCAAGATATTCAACAACACAGCGATTTGGACTTCAACTACTGCAAACTCAATACTAGATCCTAAACATAAAATAAATGGATAACACAGACATGTAAGTACTCTGTAGATTAAAATTAACAAGAGTGCTCTCCCTTATTAGACATTAACTTTGATAGGACTCAAAATTACTTGTGACATTGTTCAGAGTCTTGACAGAGTACAAATGTACAGACTCATAACAGTTAAAAACTTACAGAATATAGGCGAGCAGGAAAAAGATCAAAACAGCTGGTACAGGTGCTGCTAGAAGTGAAATCAGATTAGAAAGCAAGCTAATATGTAGCAAGACAGAATTTCTTAGCAGATCTGCGTGACTACTAAGTGATAGCATTTAGGGTTTACGCTGAGTTCATCAACAGAGGCGAAATGTATACTGCATAGCTTCCATATTAATAAAATAATCGAAGATAGGTTCTGTGGTGGCTTTCGACATCACTAGTCAGGCGCACAAATAACTTCAAGCTTCACATAAATATCTGCTTCTCCCTAAGCAGGAAAATAATAAGCCGTCCACACAGGATAATAGCTCTAGTATTGCTACAACTCCTCGTAAGATTCAAATATAACTAAGTACATAATACATACAACGAACACAGTAACCTCTGCTAAATTCAGAAAATAAAAAAAAATATTAATTAGGCCTTTTTCTCAAAATGGTACTCTTGCTAGTACTTTAGCGTAACTTGCTAAGCAGACTCTTCAGCTACAGGCTGACTCTTCTTTGGTGCTTGCACATATGGACGTAGCTGCGTGATATTCCAGCGACCAGCTGGTGCTCCATCTGTAGTCACTAGCTCGTAACAGTTCTTCTGCACAGCAGATTTAATGACAAATGGTCCAGCAAAAACTAGGAACAACTTCTTGGTTACTTTATCAATTAGGGAACCGGTAGGATTAGTTCTCTTCAGTAAGAAGTCGCCTACAGTAAACTTACTCCTCTTGCTAATCTTCTGGGACTTTCTTCTGCTTTCAGCAGCGGTAAACAATCTCGTACGAACTAAATTTAAAATTTCCTCCTGCATCTTCACCGGGATGTCTTGAGATAGCTCTGCATTCAGTTTGGGCAGAAGCTTGGTCACGTCCAACAACTCTGCACAGTGGTTGGAGAGGAGTTCATGGGGACAAAAACCTGTAGTTATATTAACTGTATGATTGACCACAAATTCTATTATAGGTAACTTGTGAAACAATGTTTCACCTAATTCAACCGTTACCGACGTCATGGAATCATGGAAAATTTTCGCCGATCACCAGTTGACTGATTTGACTGAACCATATATTGCTGTGTGTTATTGATTTTTCGCAAATTCTAGTGTGTGCACTTGGGTGAAATGGTTGCTGATGTAATTGGAAACATACCTTGTGTTGTACAGGAAAGTATTTTCCAGTATCGCCCGACGAAGAAACGTTTGAACAGTACTCCACACATTACTTCTGCTCTGCTGCATTCTCAAGACTCGACTACACTATGTCCCGTGTATGACGTGGGCTGACTTACCCTGGATGTTGATTGGCCGTGAGGAGCAGCGAATTGCTGGCCAGGATTCGGCAGTGATGTGCTCTCTAGCGGTCTTTTTCTGAAGCTGCAGCTATTGCATCTAACATAGAGGGCAGTGTTTCGAGTGCTGTACATATGCAAGATCCGGCCTATTTGAAACATTCGCCACTTCAAGTTCCGGCACTAGTGGTCTTCTCCCACCATGGACTTGTTGATGTCATCAGTTTGGGGAGGGGAGCAAACTGTGTATAAATGCGGGGTTTTTGTGAGAGTGAACCAGAGATCACGAGGCTTAATTAAATTAAGTATGGGTATTAGAACTAAGACTATGAACTGTTTGAGTAGTATTTAGGCCCGTATGGGGGTGCTATTCTGATTTGTAGTAATCTAGTCGTTAATTTGGCTAGTACCTTAATTTTCCATTTAGGTGCATAGGATTTTCTTGCACGGAGATGCCATGATATGTTTGGCATATATGTTGTTGCCCAAAGTAAAATATTTTTTTTATATTGTCGCCATATTGGCTTTTATAAATAATGATTGATAAATTCATAGAAAAGGAGCATGTTTGCTCATAGTCGTAGAAGGTTTCTTTGTATTTTGGAGATGTGCATCCAGTAATGCCAGAGATTGTGTTATATTATTCTGGATTTTATTGTTGAAACGAAATTTTAATGTGTACTGCAAGTCCTAGTTGTTGTTAGGGAAATGAGATTTCCTTCTCATAACCCGCCTTACCCCTTACGGTTGTGAGTCATCAATAAGCTGAATTCATTAGGAGGAGATAGGTAGTACACAGAGCTGATATTTTAATGTCACACTCCCTCTCCGCACATCTCATTGCTATGCTTTTTAAAATTCTTTAAAATATAAGAAGCCTCTGATGCCAGTGCCAAGAAAAGAAGAGATTTCTGCGAGTGGAGAATCCCTACAACCAGCTACTATAAGGACTACGGATCTACAAGAACTGGGTAACACGTGTTGTTTATCAGGAACTTTCAGTAATATTTGCTCAATTTTTAATTATGCTCGAACGAACACAGTGTTTCGAACGCCATAGTTTTAACGGTCGTTCGCGCGAATGAACATTACGCGCCTTTAAACAGTGCTACCGTAAAATTATGAGGCAATATAGTATAAACATTAATACAAGCCACATAATGTTAAAGTGTCGGGTGTATAAACAGTAGGTGTTGTGAGAATATTTACCTGCGTGTACAACGAGACTTTACAGACACACACCGCATTTCTGTAAAAACACCGCGCAACTAATATTAGAGTAGAAAGTTGTTGCTGACGTCACGTTGTCGCAGTGCAGCCACCCAGTGTGTGGGGCCGCACACTTGTCTACAGTGCCGCCAACTTCGAGCGCTGGCGCGCTTTTTGGATCAGCAGGAAAGAAACTGCAGCGAGAGACTTCTCAGACCAGCAAAGATGTATTTTTTTTCAGCAATCTGGAGAATTGAACTGTAACACCTGAAGCTGAAAGTACCTTACTATCTGATCATATTTAAATTGATGTTGTTTAGGCTCGTTTAAGTTTAGTTACTGTTTTTATCGTTTGAAGATATTTTATGTCTATGTTAATGTTTCCTTATGTATTTCATCTTATTGTTGAACTGTTAACATGATTTAATATATTCAGGTGCTATCTCCTGGGTAAGTTCATTTACCCAGTTCAATCAGCAGGTGGGGCAATCTGTAATGAGATTACAGATGACAATGTCATTTTATTTTTACTCTCTTTTTACTCTGTTAATTGACTTTGTGTAGTGAAAATGTGTAAGTTAATTTTACTAATCAGTGATAAAAGACTTTTAATTTCAGAGAAATTCTATAGTAATTTTTTTAAGTTATAAAAGCCCCTTAGGTCTTTGATAACCTGATGATCAAATTTTGACTTAATTTTAATAAACATAATTTTATTTGGAATTTTAATGGTTATAATTTTAGCTATGCTATGATTGAAAGTGGAATATTCTGCAGAATAAACAGTTGAGGAATTTTAACCAGTATCACCGGAATTTGCTTGCTCATAGCATAGAGAGATTTTAAAAGTCCTCTTTAGCTTCTTCCTGACTCCCACGCGAGCGAAACGTATGCGGCAGGGGACTTTCTGTGACGCCTGTTCCTGCCGCCGTCATAATTTTAGGGACTCGAGGAAGCCGAGTGGTAAAATAGGGAGCTAGACTATTAAAAGTATTAATCTATTTTAAGAAGAAGCTGTGTTTTGTCCAGTTTTTTTCTTAGGGTTTGTAGTGAGCATCAAGCCATCGTAGGATACGAACTGTAAGACTGACACTTACTATCTCAATTTTTTTATCCCAATTATGTGGCTCAATTTTTTTATTGAACTGAAAATGTGTAAAACTTATAAAAGTTTTAAGCCTCCGGGACTGTTTGAACCATTTTTGTTCCAAGGTACTTATTTTGACCAAATTTGCCTCAGGAAATGTCTAAATTTTATCTAAACTGTTTGGAACTTCTATTAACAAATTGCGAGACTGAATTTAATTTTGATACGTCGCCCTGTAGCCTATCCAGTGTAGTACCTCATGCCTACCTTTAGATTAACTAGCCGAGGAAACTCTTTAGTTTTTGAGCTAAATTTCGAACCTACTGATTTTATTTTATAACTCCAGAACACTTAATTGATGTATGTGATGTTTGATATTTTTTGGAAGTGTATAGAATATGCCAGTGACGTGCATTTTTTCATACTAAATACCACAGCAGCCTGTATTGGGATAGCACCTATTTTATTTAATTTTCATTCATATTCACCTAAAATAAATCAACATTATCTTAATTCCAATAGTTTTTAATGAGTGTTGCCATCTCAGTGTCTTCTGGTAATTTTTATATTTTATTTGTAAGTGCTACATGTGTATGTGTCACGTGGCTAACGTCCACGTAAGGTTTGTTGTGTCACATACCAGCGTTCCACACTATCATCTCTAGTACACATTACACAACCACATACATTTACCTTCACATCATCATTACACCACGAGAGTATACACCACTGCCTCGCATTTGCTTACATTAAATTTGATTCGCCGCAAGCAGAAGTAATTTTCTAGCTCAGTGAGCTTTTCCTGGGCGCGCCGGGTTTCGTCCCTCGGCACTTCGGGATCGCGTATATGTAACTGTATCGTCAGCACATACACCTAGGGTCATGTTCCAATTGGGTGGCTGCGGGATATCACTGGTATATAAATTATAAAGAATTGGGCCTAATATGCCGCCTTGGGGAACTCCTGCCCTAATTACTTTAAATTCTGAGATCGCCCCGTCAATAGTTACAGCGAAAAAGCGTCTTTCTAAATAGGAGGCAATGAGTTTAACATAACAATCGGGGAAATATTTTTCATACATTTTATAAAGTAGTCCAGCATGAAACACCCTGTCAAATGCTTTCTCTACATCAAGAAAGACTGCTACTAAAAAGTGGCGCCATTTATGTGTCGTAGTTATGTGCTCAGTTTGTCTAACTGATTAACTGTGGAGTGCTTTTTCTAAAGCCAAATTGCTCATTAGGAAAAATATTCGCGTTTTTAATGTGGGTATCAAGTCGGCGCAGCAGAACACATTCATGCACTTTTTAGAGAGGCTTACGGGGTGGCAATTTTGAGGCAAGTTCTGATCCTTGCCAGGCTTAGGAACACAATTACATTGGTACGTTTCCAGGGCGTGGGAAGTGCGCAAGTGTCATGGTTGCATTTATGCACTTAGCCAGTGCCTCTAGTATAGACACTGGTAGCTGTTTAAACTATAGATTGCTGGGTATCGAACCCAGGTGCTTTGCGGGGCTTCATACGTTTAATTATTCTTTTTACCTTGTCGGCATGCGTAAATTCTGGTTCGTCAGCTGAAGGCTGGCGAAGTCGCACTCGGAGGTCCTATACATCCGAGCCACATGTGCTGGATCGCAGGGTTGAACATGCAGTATAAAAACCATCTCTAAATGATTTGCTACAGCCTAAGCTTTTTGCTGGGGCGTGTATGCAGCACCTGCTGGGCGATGAAGAGGCGGGATAGGATAGTGCTTGTTTGTGAGCGCCTTTGTTAAGTGCCAAAGACTGTTTGTTATCTTTAGTGGTAAAACGGGATAATTTATTATTCTACTGCTCTGTTTGCCAGTGGATAGTTTCTAGGTTAATGTGCTCTCTAAGTGCATTTATTTGTTCTCTGAGTTGGCCAGTTCTACCTCGCGAGTAGTGGCTGCGCAGGCGATTTTTCTGAGTGATCAGCTGCCGAATATTATCAGGCAGCGAATGATGTGCTCTAGCGCAGAGTATAATTCGTCGGAGATGCTGACAGGATCCGGCAGATTGAATTCCTCGTCCAGGTCCTCTTGAAATTCTTCCCAGTTCGCATGTTTGTAGCCTTTAATTTTTCGTATTGGCCTTTTTTCTGTTTCCAGTTGATAAAAATCTAAGTGAACAGTGTAATGGTCCGAGTCCAATTAATGTATTACTTATAATGTAAAGGTCATATTAAGTCCTTTACATAGTGCAAAATCTAAAATATTGGGTTGGTGATTTATTTGTGTAGGCTCGAATGTTGGTACGTCAGGTACATGAATTAAGTCATTGTGCCTGTTTTGGTGGTTAAATAAAATAGTCCCATTGGCTGTCCGAGTCCTGCAGCCCCAGGGGGCCGATTAAATATCACCACTAGCGTTTTGCACCGACACAGCGCAAAACAATGAAATCTGCTCTGCACCTGCACCTCGAGTCGTAGTTGGAATTAAATATACTCGAAAACGCAAGACGCAAGGGGTGAAGCCTATTTTGGCTCGGCACAATTGCCTCCCCTCTCAAACTTACACAAGCCAATCAGAAAATTTGTAACATCATTCTCACTGCCGCTTGGACGGCAAAAGTTGTCTGCACACCCGCGTGCTTACATGCAGATATAGCTTCCATGTAGCAGTGAACATTTCTCGCGCTAAAAGTAATGTTTTGGTAAAATTTTCATAACCTCAAATGGTGTAGCCTTCTCGTGATTAAACAAAGATGTAAGAAGTATAGGTTCATATCAAATTATGAAGGAACATTATTACAAAGTTTTCATTACAAGTGTATATGTCGTAGTTGTGTTTTGAAGTCTGAAAATTAATTTCCATAATGTCGTGGTTCTTTCAGTGTCATCATGTAGTGGTTGTGTGCGTTCATTTTTGTTGAATGAGATTGTTCGTGAATAATTACGTGCTTTATTTATGGATAGCAGCATTTTTCTAACACAATTGAAATCTAAAGTGATAGACGTGTGACGCGATTAGTGCAAAAATTATGTATACATTTTATATGTGTACTGGTATTAATTTGAGTGATCTAGTTTTGAAATTCACGTAAGTTATTTTAACTTGTGTGGCATGGTATTTGTGAGTGTAGGCCTACTACCTAATGGGCTATACATGTGGCATTCATCTTTCAGCGAGTCGTAAATTATCAAATCGTGATACGTTCATTATTTCTAAATAATTCATTGCTAATGTGTAGTGAATACGAGTAGCTTTCGTACAACTATACTGCAATAAATTTAATTATGTCTAGATGATTGTAAGTTCAATGTTCACTGAGATAGGGTGTGATATGTGTGGACAGCAAGTCTCACGAAAGACTTAAAATTAAAATGATAGCCCTCCCATTTTATGAAATAAAGAGAATCCCAACAGAATCACTCTTAAATATAAAGCACGTGTAATGTGGAAACAAGTCGGCGAGAAAGATGTGATGTTGAAACATCCCATCCAAGCAAGGAAAATAGAGAGTTAATGTCACTGTTCTAAGCAATTAGCCAAACAGGTACTTGCAAAACATATTCGCTATTTATTTACATTATACTTTGCATAAAAGATTTAAGCAAAATTTTTAAGGGTACAATATCCTCGCCGACAAAACAATTCAATTTTCTCGTCGTGTACCATGGAAAATACCCTGAAAATTTATTCCAGGGAAAGGATAATAAATCGTTGCCTACTTTAAATTGCTTGTTTAGTAAAAAAACATTTCAGTTTCGTACTTCTACTGTACTTCATAACTATTAAAAGCTGAAATGTGTACACAAAAACGTAAATCAGGGATATTAGATGATAACTTCAAAATCCTGGTACTAACACCATAAAAAAGCTGGTATTTTCAATGAAAACCTGATACAGGTAAAAAAAAAAAAAAAAATTGCGAATGTTTACAGGCATGAAAAAGACGTTCTAAAATAAGTCTTAAGTATTTTAAGAGAAAAGTTTAAAGAATGCTCTTAGTTAACAGAAAATCAGATGTTCACACCTACCACAGATGTACACTAGTATGTGTTACCAACGCCTAACAGGCAACAGTTTGCAATAACCTGCAATAACTATATGCACAGATTCATGCTCACAATTCAGAAGTTGTGTTGTGCCAAAAAAGATATTTTTTTTTGTGCAGAAAGGTTTTGCTGAAAATACTGTTTAATGATGCTTTTTAATACAATTTGCAAAATTCTGAAATTCTGGTACTATCGCGTACCAGGATGAAAGTATCCTGGTACATGGTACAGCACCCTGAAAACTGGTACGTGTTCCAGGATCCTGGTACGTCTAATACCCCTGATAGTAAATAATTAAAATTCACAGAATACTGGATACAGATAAAGATATCCAACTTTTATGTTAATTAACTTTCACACACCCGAAAATTGTCCAATGCGCATGCGCGAAGGGCGCAGATATACTTGCGTCGAGCCATTTGCTAGTCGCAGATTTTCAGGCACTTTGCGCCATCACGTGACCACTTGCACCTGCGTATTTGTATACCAAAGCAACGCAGCGCAAGTGCAAATTTTGCACTGCACCTCTCAAAAGTGATATTTAATTGGCCCCCAGTTGGGGTGTTTTGGATTCAGGTTGCCGACAGCCAACAGAATGGGGGACATGTTCATTAACTCATTTAAATCCGCGCGCGTATGTGTGCGGTCAGGTGGACAATAAACTGAATAAAGTGATACTTGCTGGCCACCGAGTTTTAAATTAATCCCCACGGCTTAAAGTGAATTAATTAAGTTGAGGCTGTTTTGCTGCATGACAGTTTATTGTGTTTTTAATGAGGATTAAAACACCGCCCCCTGCGTTATTTTCTCTGTCCTTCCTAAAGGAAGAGTAACCTGGGACAGATAAATGATGTTGCGGGCGCAAATGTCTTTCAAATATTGCAGTGATTTGTACCTGGTTGCGATTCAAGTAATCTGTCAGTTCCTGCATCTTATTCTGGATGCCTGCTGCATTCCAGAATAAGATTTTTGGGATGGAAGGATGGCCTGTTTGTAGGTCTGTTATCCTCCCTAGGAGGAGGCATTGGGTTGTGCCAATTTCCTCGCCGACAAGGCAAAGGCCCTTGTGGCCTGGCACTTGTTCTCTAGGGCACTGCTCGGATCTAGCCAGATCGCGAGCAGTTGAAACAGCTGTGTGTACCGCTGTCCCATTTGGGGGTCTTGCTGAGCTGTAGGGGTCTGGGCAAACTGTTGTTCGATGGTCTTAAAAATTGAGGGAGACACAGTAGGTGCACTCTGCGTTGGAGTGACTTACATACTGGCGTCCTGGGCCATTTCTGGAGCCTTTATAGGCTCGTTTTGAGCTGCTCGCTCCTGATTGGCTGGACGCTCTGGCCTATCCTGGTGTGGCGCCTGTGGTGGGGTAGGGGAGCCAGCTTGGCAGTCTGTTTGGCTTGCTCGAGACGAGCACTGATGGGCTTTTTGCTAGATTTTGGGCTGTTTTGCTGGACATTTTTCCCTTTTGTCCAGTTTGGGTGGGGCATTGCCCTCTTGGCCTGTGCGGGATAGCTAGGGCAGGGAAATCCACCTCAGAATATACCAACTCTGCATAAAATGCATTTTACCTGTTACTTGTAGTAACAGGTACTTCTTGTACTAAGCCAGATACGAAATTCTATGCAGGCGTACAGACCCCTCTGCACGGTTGTCCAGCCGTCAGGGCCTGTCTGTGCCCAGGGGGCTCTGGTGGTGCGGAAATTTCTGGTGGGTTGGCTCTGAGCCTGGAGAGATGCCCTACTTTGTTGTTGGCGTTTCTTCCTCTCTTCCTGAGGAAAGAATTGTCACTTCTCCGTTTTATAGGCTTCACAGCCCCTGTAATTGGTGGCATGCTTGCCTAGCAACCTACGCATATGCGTTGTGACCTGTCATTCTTGTTTTCAAGGTCGCAGTTCACTGTCACGTGTCCCTTCCCACAGAGACGACATCGGGGAGGTGCGTGACACACCTTGCTTGAGTGCCCGAACCTTTGGCACTTGCTACACTGTTGCGGTCCTTCTAGGCGCTGGTAGTCCTCGACCTTGACGACGAGGCCACAAAGATACTTTAGCTCAAAATTTTAGCGGGACTGCTCTGTGTTAGGAAGCTCCACTACAAACATGTGCAGTGGCTGCCTATCGCACTGGGAGAGCTTGGGATCAACACTGCAGGGCTCGAACCCTAAATTCTTAAGTTTATCTCGTATGAACGAGATGGGCAGGGCCTTTTCTAGTCGCTTGACAGCAACTTTCAAAGGCAATTCTGAGCGTGGGGTCAGGATGCTGAAGCCTGCACCTAGTTCTTCAAGGATACGAATGGTGGTTCTATGGTCCTCTATGGACTGGGGGACGTATTGGACACCCTGCGGGGTGACACTATTTTTCGTCGGTTGCCTCAGCTCTGTCTTGAGGAGTGACAGAACCATACCATAGGTTACGTTCTTGGTGTGATAGACAGTAATAGGTCTGATTTCAGGCTTTTTCGTAGTTTGGGAAGGCGGGGGTTATTGTCCCTGTTGAGAGGATGGGCTGCTCTCGGCATCCATCTGACTGGTTGTCTCAGAGACAGTGTAATCTTTTTTTACATTTTTTGTGTCAACCATGACACAAGAGGGTGCCCCGAGGGGGTAGGAGGTATACACCTACTCAAATTGGCGAAAAAGTACCCTTTTATTTGCAGATGACACCAGCATCATAGTGTCTGGAGAGTCAATAAACGATCTTAGTATGCTAGCAATCACTACTTTTACTAATTTGGAGTCGTGGAACTCTGCAAACAAATTCAATCTTAATCTTGGAAAAACACACATAACGCATCTTTTAACTAAGAACAGCAAACAACAGACTGACATTAATACTGTCAGAAATGCGGAAAAAATTAATGAATCAACTGTAACAAAATTTTTAGGGCTACAAATAGATACTACACTAAACTGGAAATATCATAGTGAATATATTTTAACAAAACTCAGTTTACATGCTTCGCATTATGCAACATTGTTGGTATCTTAAACAAAGACACAGTAAAAATAATTAATTACCATATGCATACTTTTATTCTATAATGACATATGGCATAATTTTCTGAGAGAACTCCACAGAGAGTAAAAAAGTGTTTCATATGCAAAAAAGACCTATCAGAATCATGAACTGTAAAAAACCGACAGATTCTTGTAGACCTCTTTTCAAGGTGTCCAAAATCTTGCCATTTGCATGTTATATATGTATTCAATACTCTCATTCATGTCCAAAAACAATAATAATTTCCAGAAATATGAACTTCTCCACAAGCACAATCCGAGAATAAAATAACAAATTTACATGTCCTCTGTAAATCTAAAACTGGTACAAAAAGGGCCTTCCTACTCCGGTAGCATCCTTTTTAATAAACTTCCCAAAAACCTTTAAGACATATTCTTCTCAAACACAAAGCTCTTTAAAAAACAGCTAAAGGATTTTATTGAAGAACAAGCTTTCTACTCCATGGAAGAATATTTGAATCATAAACATTAGAAAGACCACACTGTCACACACTGCCCAAATCTCTTCTTTTTTTTTCTGCTTCTCTTTCCTGTTTTCTGTTTCAGATTTCCAAAACAAAGAATTCATAGAGTTGGTGTACAGAAGGAGCTGACGAAGATTCAACATGAATTCATATACCCTATGAGATAGCAGTGTCTGTATAAACTTGTGTAATTGTTGTAAATGTGTAAGTTTTCTATTTGTTATGTAATCCTCATGACTTGTCCAATATCTTTTTACTATTGTGTATTGAAAATATCTTATGAATGCAATAAAACAAACAAACAAACAAACAAACTAGGGTAATGCTAGACCTAAAAAATAAAGCTACCGGTACTGTAGAAATGTAGAAACTGACTGTCGCTGTTAAAACAGCAGCAGGCAGGAAACCTTTCACACAATTCCTCGGTGTCAAGCACTTGCAAGCTTGCCTATAAATTAAATAAACTAAGCTAACTAGCCTGCCTGACCGACCTGCGAGCTATATTTACCGACTGACAGTGCGTGTCTTCGTTGGTACGGTTACGTATCCATCCAACACACAGATAAGTGACTGCAGCCGAAGGTTTGGTAGACTGGATGGGGATTTCGCAAGATGTGCACACCATGGCTGCTAGAATAGAACTTCCTTTCCTTTTCTTTTCTCGTACAGAGCATCGTCATGAACCATCAGTGAATTTCAGTGCCGTCAGTAATATCGGAACGGAACTACAGCTGACATTACTAACAATGAAATCAGTGAATAACGGAAATTGGCCTACGTCGAAACCACGGTCTAAGAGGTAAAGGTCTTGACACTGCATATGCTCTCCAGCAAGAGAAAGTGACCCCTTCATGTCGCCGAGCGCTAGTAGTAATTTGGTGGAAGATTTGTCTTGTTTACATCTTTTGTTTTAACATTTTTGCAATTATTTACATAAAATAATGTTAATAAGGTAAGCTGATATAGTATACACATGTTCCGTGTCCATAAAAGCATTGGCATGTGTGGAACTGTTTACAAAAGTAGTCTGAAGATATATATATATTGTGTATTGTTATTTTAGTGAACACATTCGTACAAAAACTATCATTTCGTGACCTACAAAATTTTAGAATCGTTGCAATGTGCATCTACATTTAAAATATTTAAAAACTAAATTTTACTATTGTAAAAAAAATTTGTTCCAATACAAATTTGCATTCCCATTTTTTCTTCCATATAATACTCGCAATTCCGGGAATAACTTCACATTTTAAGCTAAGCCAAATACGAAAACAAGTCAAATCTTCCACCAAATTACTACTAGCGCTCGGCGACAAGAAGGGAGTCACATTTTATTCCTCAGTGTCAAGACCACGGCCGTAGAGGAACAGGTCTGGACACTCGCCTGGATATTTAACCCCCTTGCGGTTTGGCTGTAGGTCACCAAGTTACCGAGAATATTGTGTTTTATTGGCTCTGATGTTAGGGCGGTCGGACTAAACTCCGCCCACTTCCTCTCCGCTAAGATAAACAATTTATCAAAACTTATTTTTTATCAAATTATGAAATACTTTCTTCGCTCACAAATTTAAGAAAAGACTCCAGCAATCTTTATTTTCTTTATAAATTTAACAATGGAAAAAAGTGGACGGAGTTTGAGTCCGATCGCCCGGAAATCAGCGCCAAAAAGTACGACATTCTCGGTAACTTGACGAACTACAGCCAAACAACAAGGGGGTCAAGCAAAATACATTGTTAGATAGGCGAGTGTCCAGACCTGTTCGTCTACGACCGTGGTCAAGACCTCTACCATCATAGACCGTGGTTGAAACCAACGAGATATATAGTAAACATAGAGGGGCGGAAGCAGCTATTTTCAAGGCTCTTGGGTGAAGCCTATTTGAAATTGGTCGGCCATTTTATCGATCGTCAACACATTGTCAGCTGATGCATGTTGTAATGTAGGTTATACGAGAATCGTGAGAAATATTTTGGGATATTGATCGTTGTGGTATTTGTTTGTCGAGTCCATTACAACTACACCTGATTAATGTATCACTAGAGAACATTCGTACCCTCGCCAACATGAAATATGTATTAAATTGCTATAGAATACAGTGTTACCTGAATGCAAAGGTTTTAAGGTTTTCTTGCCTTTATCATAATAATGCTTTTGCTTGTGCTGTTTTTGAAGTAGTCTCGCAGTATCATCCTTAAACTGAGAATTGTCAGCAAAATAAGATAACAAAGTTTTGGGCTGCCTACCATACAACATTTGTGCGGAGGACTTCCAATTGCCATCAATGGGAGTGTTTAGTACAGGGTGAATTGTCCGGAAAATTATTTTCGCTAATATTTTATGTTAATTTCGATTTCTTTACGGGCAATTGTTAAGCATATTTCAAAGTAAAAAAAATAACTTGTCACCATTTTTTTTTCTGTCTATTACTGACGCCATCTTGAAAAAATGGCGGGAAAAATATGTTTTTCTCGTTTATATTTGAAATTGTTAAAAATATAAGAAAAAGTTGTTAACAAAAGTTATTGTGCATTAAATTTTAAATATAAAAGGTTCTTAGCACTTTTTTCATAACTATGACCATTAACCCGGAAATTAAGATGATACGTTTTGCAATTTCAGTAATTTTTTATATGAAAAATGTAAGTCTAATTTTTTTTAGATTTTTAAGTATGATAATGTGCTAAAGACATAATAATAAAACTTTTAATTAAATTTAAATTTAACTCCCTTACTTTTGTTATATTTCAGTTAAATTTTCATGATGCGAGGACTCGCTTTATCATGTAGAGATAGAAACGTATTCATAAATCAACATTAATTTTACAACTGCATTTTCTTGTACCTTAAAACTGTTCCCTAAAATTTTGTGTTGTAGAACATAACAATTTAAGATCATGGAGAGCATTTATGAAAATGCAACAGTTATTGCCTATTATATACAATGGAAAAAATAGGAGAAAACATATACCACGTCTTCGTCTTCAGTCTTAATCATCACTATCTTCAATGGGTTTAGGTTCATTTAAGCAGTAATGTTCAGAACAGCTGCAAATTTCAGTGCACACCAAATTGTTTTTAATACAACTGCATGCTGCAGTTTTGCAACCTTTCTTGCAGGGACATTTTATTAACATTAAAATGGCTTCAGGTGCAGGTGGTTGGTTGCATTTAACTGGAACAAGTTTTCCATCGTCTTGAACTATCCAGCCAAACTCTGAAGGAGAAGGAAGCTGAGGATGGTTGACTGTGGATTGCATTAGAAGTCTGAAAATATACTGAGTCCGCCTAATCATTGGTAGAAGAGATGCGAGTGTCAGAGGAAGCTGTTCATGTGTGTACTCCTTGTGCGAATAAAGGTACCACCGCAATGATTCAACTGTGCTGTGATCCTTGTTTTTGTACAGCAGACATACGAATTTCTGAATTAAATCTAATGTTTCAGATTTTGGTGGTTCATAGGTATTGCCTAAGTTTGATAAAGCTTCAAGTATATCAGTATTACATTCTTTAAAAACTTTAAAGCACCATTCTTTTGTTCTGCCAGCAAACTTTCCAGTGACATCACAACCTGT